>MU107938.1:4059-36659 GCA_012274485.2 Sinapis alba | reverse complement strand
TTTTTTAACTCTCATGCATGGATCTCAAACTCACTCATGGATAGTCCGGAAGGGCTTGTATGTCTTGACACTACTTATCAGTCCAGCGATGGATCCAGCCGCAGCTAAGAGGGAGACAATCAAGCAAACCCAGCACAACATTTTCAGCCCAATCCATCTAGGAGAGTATTTCTTAACCTTAGTTTGTGCTATGTGCATCTCCACGGGGAAATAAACCGTTAAAGGCCAGAAAGAAGCTGCTCCGATAAGACCCAAAATCGCGTTGAAGAAAGGGAATATCATAGCTACCAAAGTTGTTATAACCACATAAGCTGTCCTCCACACTAGTCTGAAGAGGTTGATGTTGAATTTTCCAAGGAGTGGTATGTTTACTGAATATTCAGATGTGATGAACTTGTTGTCAGGCCAGTTTCTATTGCATTTCTTCTCAACAAACTGGAATATGGGCTGCGCGAACACCTGCAAGAAGAGTATGTTTCTTTTTCATTAGTGTCTGAGAGAAAATGCAAAAACAAAACAATGTTTTACTCCTTTTGGATTTGGTTTTTACCTGATATGCACCAATGAGATGGACAGCAATGCAAGCGTTTGCAAAGTCAATGAGCCAAAATGGCTCGTAGAATCCGAAATCAGTGAGGAAATCTCCAGGGGCTTTGTTTCCAAAGGCAGCATAGCCGAGACAACCACATAAGATGTAAAAGAAAGTGGTGGTTGATACTCCCACAAAGCTTGCTCTTTTCATTGCTTTGTTCTCTGCTGGGCTAGATCTCAATGTGTCCTGCAAAAAATATCAAATTTTCACCAGTTAGTGTATGCAAATCCAGTTTTGTCTCATGTGTTTAACTTAAATTTTATTAAGCCGTCACTTTCTAGTCGACATATACACTCTACTGTACTGAATACAGTACACTAATAAGGTGAAAACTAATACTCCCTCCGTTTTTTATATATAACGTTTTAGAGGGAAAAAAATGTTCCAAATTAGATGATGTTTTCAATTTTTGATGTAAAATTTATTAACATTTAATGTTCAATAACCAATGACCAATGATATTATATGTTATATTTTATAATTGGTTGATGGTGGTTATGTAGATAACTAATGATGTTTTTTTTAGAAAATGTAAGAAATTTAATGTTTTTTTAATCTATGTGCAAAATTCTAAAACGCCATATATTAAAAAATGGAGGAAGTATCATTAAGAGACAAAAAAAAAATTAAGAACTATATTGTCAACTCATTAAGCTGAAGTCCATTGATAAGAATGAATATCATTGTTTGCTGTCTTTGAATGTGACATCTTGTCACTAATAAGCACATGTTATGCCTTTAAGCTAAAAGACAGATTCTCTTCTTTTTGACTCTTTTGTACACAAAAGTGGTCCACAGAGAATTGATTGTCATTGTCAATAATCTCTAACCACAATTCTATCAAGAGGTTCATATTCAAAGCTAACAAGACTCAATAGTAAGAACTGATTGATGACAACTTGCCTGAATCTCAATGAGGACAGTGGCGTAAGCATAAGCAAACGCTATGTCCCCAACCGCTTGAAACGATCTCCATATCTTCTGAGCTGCAGTTACATCAACTCCTACCACCGTTCCCGTCATATTCGTCTTACCCACTTTCCCACCTTTTCATATTGTAACATATCAACCGTTACTTTGTTGTTTTATCTATCTTGTAACAATTATTGATATAGGTACTTTGAAAACTATAACTTGATGACCAATAATTGTTAGTAGTTGTCGTTTTGCAACTAATTAAAGATTTGTACTCTCTTTGTTCCATAATATAAGGTGTTTTGTCTAAATGACAAAAATTAAAAAACTTACTTTTTAAAATATAATATTATTAATAATATAAAGTAAATATAAATTAAACAATCACAAATAATATAGTAAACTGTTATTGGTTAATCAATTTTCAATGAAGTTAAAATACCTTTAAAATACCAAAACATCTTATATTTTGAAATATATTTTTTAAAAACATCTTATATTGTGGAACGGAGAGAGTATACGTACCTGCGACCATGGCGATGGCTAGGCCAATCCCAATACTTGCGTAAGCAAAGGACATAACGGCAGCCATAAGGGAGAGAAAAGAGAGCTTGTGAAAGTTTGGGATCTGGCTAAGAAGGATCTGAATGATCCCGAAGGCCGCCATATACGGATAGTTCGACAGTGTACAATCTGCATCGTGCCCTTTATTGTGGTAACAGTTCGCTTTCCCGACCGCTCTGCGCAAGAAACCAAACTAATCACATCAATATGATAGGTAGGTAACTAAACTGTACATTTGGTAACGGTCATAAAGTAAAAATCACATATTCATTCACACATAGTTGACTTACACCAAACTAATAGAAGCAGTGATGGTGTACCCAACAGTGATTCCTATCAGATTCCCATACTGTGCCACTCCACAAAGCTGCACTTTCCTACCACCTGTCAATTTTCAATAATTCCAATGTATTATTTCAGTCTATGATTATTTCAGTCTATGATTATTTATTTACATTTGTTTTTAAGCTATTAATTAATCTTATGGTTCATAAAACAAACATAAAACACTCCACGGAACTACATACTGGTATATATAATACTCCATCAACATCAGATACAAACAATAATGCTAATACTACCAAAAACCTTTGCCTCATATGTCAAACTATTATTTAATTTCCGCTTTCCTCGGGTTACACAGTTTTGGATCTTATAAACAGTACAAAACCATGAGTTATTTAATACTCCATCCATTTTATCATATATATTGTTCTAGTTTTTTATGCAAATTAAAAAATCATTAAACTTACTTATTCTATCCTAACTAATATATTATTTAATTTGATTATCTTAATTAATAAATTAAAAATATAGGTAAAATTAAAAGAAAATCTAATAAATATATTAGAAACATAAAACGACATTTAAAATAAAATAAAAATTCTAAAACGATAATCAATTTAAAACATAAAGTATATTAGTAATCTGTTAAAAAATATTATTGATGGCTTAAGCAAAGTTTCAGCCTAATTAATTATTTCAACAACCGTAATTTATAATTGGAAAATTGGATGGTTACCGCATCTTTGCATTAAATTCAATGTTTTACTTAAAATAATTTGAAGTAAAAACCTCATCGTTTGAACTAGACAACATAATTTAAAATTATTTGAAGTATATAATCCTTGTGAAAATAATAGCCAAGTCTAATTAATTATTTCAACAACCATAGTTTATAATTAGAAAATTAAAAGGACGGTTACGACAATTTACATTGAACTCAGTGTTTTACTTAATAAAAAAGTTTCCCTAAAAATCATTGTAAAAATAATAACTTAATTATTTCAACAATCATATTTTATAATTAGAAAAGTAAAAGGACATATATCAATTTATAGGCGACATTAATTTATATAACCGAGAGAACTTTTTTTCTGTAAAACCAAATTGGCAGGAAATGTTATATCTACATTCCTAACCACAACTCATCAGATGCATAAGCTTTTCGATTGTATGAAAAGATATATTTTTTAAAAAAAAATGTTTTTTAAAAAAATGTTTCATAAGATATCAATGATAATTTCTTAGGATTGATCTTATAGTTCGTAACATCAACTATTTTATAAACCACGATCATGTTCTATATAAACTCATACCATAACCAGCTTTGTTTTATTTCAAATTGACCTGAAAATTACGTACTGTCGCTTATAAATTATATATAATATATGTAAATTTTTAATACTAATATATATTTTTGCCATTTTTAATATTAGTATTATTTTCTACGACTAATATATCTTTTCCTATTCTGACCACAATAGTTTTCCAGACAAGGATCAGCCTAACTAAATACCAGACAAAATCAGTATATTATTATTTAATGAAATAGAACCTTTTTATCAAAAAAAAAAAGAAAAAGAATCTTATTTTTATTTGTGGAAAAAGAGCCATGCCTTAAAAATTACTAACAAAACTGAACTTTAGGTACAGAGAACCCTTTTTCAAAAAAAAAAAAGTTGGTCTAAAAAAGTGTCTATTTTCCAATCTTCTTTACAAGAAAAAGCAAAAAGAACAAAGAAAAAAACCATACCGAGGTAAGATCGAACAACGTCCATGTAAGTGTAGTTTCGTTTCCCAGTGAGAGGATCCGGCGCACGGTAGCAATCCGCGAGCATGGTAGAAGTGAAGTACGTAATAAACGAGAAAATGATCAAAATCAAAGTCCCAGCTATCCAACCAAGCTGAGCTATCGCCCATGCCAACGACAACACTCCTGAGCCTATCACCGCCGTGATAATATGCGCACTCGCCGTAAGCCACGTCCCCGTCCTCTTCTCTCTTCCATCATCATCAACGTTCTTTGTGGGATCAGACATGGCGTAGACGTCGCCGGATTCCGCCGCGGAGTGGCCGTGGTCGGTGTTGAAACTCTTCATAGTGAGAGAAGAAGATAAGTTTAATGTGTAAGTCAGAGAGAGAGAGTAAATGAAGAAGTCTAATTGTAGTCAATAGATATGTGTTTGCATAATATCATATATATAGACATACTTGTATATGTATGTGTGTATATATTATATAGTTTAGTGTAGCATATATGCCAACGAGACGTATACGTAAATACGTGTTGAATTTCAACTTTTATTTTCTTTTATAAATGTTTTAAATGTTTTCTTTTTAATACGGCTTGGGATGTGTGATTGCTACAGACTAGACATGAGCCCCACCTATAGAGTAAGGATTTTAATGTTCAGATTCTATAATGATTATTCGGCTGTTTTTAATATAACTATAGTGAATTTATAGAAAAAAATTTGCACGATTTTTTTTTTTGTATGATAATAGTATCGTTTGCTCTCGACTAGACTTTTAAGCTTACCAGTGTTGAAGTGTATTTTTTTTTTTTTTAACCAGTGTTGAGTTATAGAAGAAACAAATGTTTATGATTTCAATATTTACTGCAAGTGAAAGAAACTTTGAGTAGTATACAAAATATTTATAATCATGTTGTCTTTTTCAAAAGCTTCAGAAATACACTTTAAAGAACATGTAACTTTGACAAAAAAAAAAAGAACTTGTAACTAGTTTTTATTGTTAAATCAAATTCTTTTACCCCCTGGAATTTATTAAAACATTCCCAAAATTTCGAAGGTGTACAATACTCCCTCTGTTTCGTAATAAGTGTCGTTTTAGCTTTTTGCATACAAATTAAGAAAATATTTAATTTTATATATTTTTTATAGAAAATCATCATTACCCATACACTTAATCATATTTCAACCAACAGAAAATTAAACTGGAAAATAAAATCAATAAATTATGCATTGAAATCCTAAAACAACACTTATTTTGTAACAAAATTTTTTCTCTAAAACGATATTCTTTGCGAAACGGAGGGAGTATTAAACTAGATCCTAACGAAACCTTCCACTATTTATATCTAGAATATTATCTTAAATATAATTTCTAAACAAAATGGTTATTCTTAACTATTTTCATTTCCTTCCAAAGATTCAATTTTTTCTTATTCTAAAAATTGAGAAAGTAGATATTTTTTGTTTTGAAAATTTAGAAATATTACTTATTGATGAAGAAATTGTATCAAAACAACGCGTATCATGAAGCCCTGAGTGTAGTTTGATGTTTACCATAAAGAATTATAATTTCATTTGGTTTTTAAAATTAGTTTAGATTATTCAACCAAAATAAATAAATAAATGAAAAGGTTTGAATTTAGTGAATCAAAGTTAGAAGTTAAAATAACGGTTATTTTATTACAAGGTTGCCTTATAAAACATTTATCACTACTGATCAATTCTGTTTTCTTGGTAAGTTGGTAACTGGAACAGGTTCGTCGACCTCAATCAGGTCAAAAAATACAAATGCACTTTGACAAAAACAAATGTTAGATCGTTATGTCAAAACATTGTCTTTTTGCTTTTAGTTTTTATTTATTTTCAGGTGCTTCTCTAGAAAAAATATTGACTAATTTACTTCAAAATGTGAAAAGAATAAAAAGAGAACTAATGGATGTACTCCATTTATAATTTGAAATGATTTAAGTTTTAATGAATTTTTAAATGTTTTAGATGAACTGTAAAACTTATTATGATTTTAGATAAACCACCACAGCTATGATATTTGATTTTTTTTACAAAAATTAAGAAACTCCAACAAAACAATTTTAGATCAGTAATAACCTCTTAAAATTTTAAACTAAAATCTTTTCAATAAAAAAGATTTAAAATTAATATATTTAGTAAAATTTTAACAACAATGATTTTTAATTCATGTTTAAATAACATTTAATTTATTATTTAATATAAATTACTTTACACTCTCTTCAGTCTCTTAAACCATTATTAACCGGAGTTTCTTAAAGTGGAATTCTTAGCGGAAGTTAAGAAATTGTTTCTTAACTTTTAACTATAAAAGTTAAGAAACAGTTTCTTAACTTCCGATAAGAACCCCATTTTAAAAATCTACGGTTAATCATATGGTCTTAGATATTGTGAGGTTAAAGTTACGCTTATCTTTATTATAATAATTGTTTTTACAGATTCATTAGCGATACATGGTTTATTTTTGGTGAAAAGGTATATTATTGGATTCCAAATCAGTTCATATAACTAGTTGTTTGACTAATAAAATAAGAATTTACCATTTCTAGAATACCTATCAAACAATCTTTTAAAACAAATAATTTATGTAAATATGTCGGACTGGAGAGTGGTGAAGCTAATAAAGAGAAAAAGTTGCAGCACCTATAATATTTTCAAAACATAATATACTTTAACTAATTTTATAAATGTATTTACTATAATTTATAAGGTTATACCCATAATAATGTTGTGCATATAATATAAAAGTATTTATAGATACCCCTCCCCCCTAACTGAAGATATTTATATAGAAAAAAACATTATTCCAAAAATTTTAATAAATAAGACAATTATAAGTAAGCCAACTAAATTCAAAAAGTGAAAATATACTCCCAAGAGGCTTCTCATTTTTCAAACAGCTCTAACACCTTTGAAAAGACAAGTTGTTCCAATTCTTCAATGAAACTCTTTCAACGAGTGAACAACATGTCTTTGAAATCGTTGAACAAGTGGCTAGTCTTATTTTTATAATGATCAACAAAAGACTTCATATATGTGAAAGGTTGACTTCTTTGTATCATGTTACGTATTAGGTGTACTCACAAAATAACAAGGTTTTTTTTTTAATAACAAGGGTTTTCTTTTAATTCATAATTTTTGGAAAGATTCAAGACCTACTGAAAACTTAAACAAACCATAATGGCATTTATTGATTTTTTTCAACAAATGGCATAGGGAGGCAGCTCCTTTCAGTAACGCCTCAGAATCTGGGGTTATTTGCCTAAAAAATCAAAACTTGTGGTGGTGGTGAATCTTCAGTTAACCAGTGAACCCATAATTGTAAACCAAGTAACGTCCGTGCAAGATAATCAATTTGAATTAACAAATATTAATTATGATATTCAGGTTGACAACATTTAAAAAGAAAAGAGAAAAAAACTTATTTGCAAAACTAACGGTCCAGAAAATTTGATACATATGATGTCACCAAAATCCCTCGTAGTTGAAATTTCCTTCGGTTGAGATTTGTTTTCAACTAAACAGTGGTATTATATTATAACAAAACACTAGAGCTTGACCATCATGTCGGTGTGGCTATTAATTTTTATGTTTTTATTCTATAATATTTGTTTTTATGATTAGTGTTATATATTTTAGATGTATCACTATATAATTAATTATATTTAAATAACTTGAACAAATCGGATAATATAATTATTTTTGGTATAAATATTTAAACATGTTTCAGATACATTAATTATTTAGATATTTTTAGATTCATATACATTAAACGGAACTCATCCAAATCCAGGAAGACCCAACTTGAAACTCACATATAAATTTATAATATTCAAGCAGAACATAACTGAATTTCAAAACACAAAAAACAATACCCAAATAAATAATTATTATTTTTGAATCAATTTTTTGAATCGATAAAATATATTAGAAAAAAGAATCAATTTTTGAATATATGTATATTTTTGAATCAATTTTTTATATAAATCAATATTAATTATTATTTTAATTTGATATATATATATATAAAGTTTAAATTTTGTTTTATGATTATTTTAAATAAAAGATATTTTTAGATAATTAATTAGGTCATTTCGTATATTTTAAAATTGTTCTAGCTAGATAGATTATTATAATATAATTGACTTGTAATTTTCCTTAATAACATAAATTCATTACTATATTTTTATAATGCTATCCATATTTTCATTATTATACTCTTTTATATTGATATCTATATTTCTAAATATTTTTAAATGTATTTCAGTTTTAATATTATAGATGTGTCTATTATTAATGTTGCCTGTTGGAGAGAACTAGCTGTAAAAGTATAGCCAATTTGGAGTAGATGTAGTAATACAAGAGTTTGTACATCATAGCTTTAGTTTTTGGGAAAATTATGTGCTGTTATTAATTTCAATATTTGTAGATGTCTTTTAAAATATAAAATTAGTAGCATTTTAAAATTGTTAACACACATACATTCAAATTTACTATCCTTAAAATAATAATGTGATTATTTATTGCATCATCAAATATTTTGATCAATGGAAAGTAATAATCAATTAACCGAATCAACTACTTTCAATATATAAGCTTAAAATGCAGTTTCATGAACAATAGTTGTCAGTTTTTTATATCTTTTGATCATTTCAACTTGCCCACTTCATTGCTTCGTTTCTCATTCAGTTTAAATATGAATATATTAGAGTGTAGTGCTCGTTGCAAGTTTTCTAACGAACTATTCATTCTGCCATGACGACTATCAGTTTGCCTAGTAAAAAAAGTCAATCCTATATTTCTGTCAAAAAAAGAGAGTTCTAACATCGCTCCCTCTTGACTGGCACGATCTTCATTAATACACCAGTGCACACAATGACACAAATCTTATCCTAAAAGAAGAAGAATTGTGTAGAACAATGGGGAGCCAAAAACTATACATATACCCCTTTTTTGTGTGTGAGAAAAGCCAACAAGTAGCCGCTGCATGTAATCGTGAGGACAAGGTGGCCAACTGAATATAGGCTCTCATTAGACTATCATTATCTCCGATCTCTTAACCGGGAATTTTAATTTTGGATAAAAGACGGTTCTTAGTTTTTTTTTTAGTTTTTTACTAAGAAAAGCTAAGGATCATCTCTTAAATAAAAGATATAAGAACCGTTTTTTAGCCAAAAAGTGTAAAATCACAAAAAATAAAAATATATCAAATCATGAGTTAAGAACCTTGGTTAAAAAACCGCGGATGATGCCCTTAGCTTCTTGTTGTTTGTGCAACAACTACTCTTGAAGTATTTTCTTTGTATACGGAAACTACTCTGGCCCCTCTATAAACAAGTCAACGTACTAAAAACAAAAAGAATGTCATAAATCAGTTAGGAAAAAAAACTGGTATAACTTGGACGGCTTAAACGATGGTTACAGGGAAAAACATATTAATGGCTGATAGAATGTTTGTCATACTTAGTTATCCGATTGTGATGTCCTTTCCAGTTAGTCATTTTAATGTTCCAGTCCACGTCGTGAAAAAACTTCATAAGACAACTTAAGTCTTAACGTTAAAAAAAAAAAAGAAAAGTTAAGTCTTTGAAGTTGATTGATCTCTAGTTATCTGTATTTGTCATTTTTAGAGTTGTAGGTATATCAAGTGTACATAGATCAAAGCCACAAGAGTTTCTTTGGATTATTAAATGATACTCCCTCCGTTTCAAAATGTTACATTTTGGTTTTTTCACACAAATTAATAAAACATATTAAATATAAATATTAAATACATAATTTTCTGTGATTATCTATTTTTCATGATTCTAAACCAATACGAATTTAATAAATGCAATTAATCTTCTTGAAGTTTACAACTAATCATTATTAGTTGACAAAAAGTGTATTGAAAATATAAAAATGTATCTTTTTGAAACAAAACTTTTCTTAGAATATGTATCTTTAAGAAACGGAGGGAGTACTCTCTTTGTTTCACAATGTAAATAATTTAGACTAAAAACATGTATTAAAAAAATTATTACTTTTTAATTAATATTTAGTTAATAAATTTAACCAATTATAAAAAAATTAACATTATTTGATTGATTATACGATATCTAATAAATGTAAAAGAATATCTAAATATGTGAAAACTATTTATATTTTGAAAAAAAAAAATCTAAAATTAGTCACAATATGAAACGAAGTGAATATTTTTTTCCTAGAATTTTATTAAATGAGATATGGAAACTATTGTTAAGATTTATGATTTCAGCATTAATTACCAAAAGAACTGATAATATATATATATATATACTGTATTTGTCAACGGTAATAACTCTTGACTAACTACACGTGGTGGTGATCTTTTTGAAAAGTGGTTGTGTTTATTTTGGAGACATAAGATGATAAAACCATTAATTATCTTCTGAAACGAAGACACAATTCAAGAAGATAAATTTAGGTGTGGGATATCAATCTCACGTCAGAATATATTTACCAGAAAGAGATTTGGCGATATCGCTAAAGCAATATATAAAGTAGTTTTGGCATTGCAATACATGGTAAAGTAATTGACCAAACGATTTTTATTCTTACTTTTCTTTAGTGCAATGTCTATTTCAGTAGCTCTTATAATATACGTGGAAGGTTCATATTATTTACAATACGATATAGTTTATCAAATTCAAAGACACGTGAAAGAGTTTGGCATCAAGTTCGCCCCATAAAAAATCCTAATTATCAACCTACAATGCTTTTGAGCAAGGAAAAAAGAACTTTGAATTATTCATGTCAGTATTTTCCTAAGAAAATCATGTTCTCATAGTCGAAACCCATTAAAATTAAATTTGTAACTGATGAAATATATAGTTGTAAAATGTATTTAAAGAGACAAAAACACTACCATAAATGCAGAAAATTCGATTTTTATTAAAATTCGGAGCAAAATGGACAGTATTTTTTATGAAACTTTAGTGCCGACTTTCTGGAAAGTTAAGAACAAAGGTGAAAAATAGTCATACAATGATGAAATAAACATTACAAATTGGCTTATAAATATCACCAAAGTAGTTCTTGGATTCCCATTTCAGTCATGTCACCAGATTTCTAAATAATCAGTCAGACCTTATCGACCGGAGTAGTTCAAACACGACTCAAATAATACTTTAGTGCTTTGACTTGAGAAAAACAAAACTTTAGTTCATGTAAGTCTTTGATACTGATTGATTGAATGTTTATTATATTTATTTTAATACAAAGTTTTGTTTATATAGAAATGATTAGTAAATAAATTCAAAGTAGTTAAGAAAATAAACAATATATTTAATTCAATCTAAAAATGTAAAAGTGTTTATTTCAGTTTTTAGTATATCATAGTGTAAATTACTAAGTTTTTCTTTCTGAAATTTAGATCTAAAATAAAGTATTAACAAAAATTATAAATATTTTGTGTTATATTTCAAATATGCGTACATATCATTTATCAGTATCAACATCGATTATATCCATGATGAAGTTGGTGCGTAGATGATCTTTACGTATAAAATTGTCAAGATGGTTATTACAGAGAGGAGAAAATATTTCTCTTCCAAAGATTTTATAACAATTAGACAACAATCAAAGAGTAAAGATTTTTTAGGAGGTGGGTGGTGGTGGTGGTTAAGTATATATTTTGTCTAAAGATCAAGATTCCAAGATATTACTCCTGTGGTCTTAATGACAGAAGGAGCAATTCCTTAAGAAAGACAGACAGGTTAAACTCTCTCCCTTCAATTCAGACCATGAGGATCTCCCGATAAGTAATACTCTATCTGTTTTATATTAGTTGTCGTTCTGAGTTTATGCATACAGATTAAAAAAACATTTAATTTTATATATTTTTAAAATAAAAATATTATTACCAATTTTACATTAAAAAATCGAAAATAACATTTATTTTAAAATAAAAAATTTATTTTATAACGACAAGTACTTTGAAACGGAGGGAGTAGTCATTTACATTGCACAGACTTATATTATGGCAAAACGGCTGACTTATGCCTGACCGTAGAGCGTATTGTCTTAACATGTGTTCCAAAAAACATAGAGCGTATTGTCTAGTCAGTTCCTGAAGTGTACAGTTTTATCTGGACATTGATAACCTCATTAAAAATTTGAGTTCTATCATAATTTATTTTAAACAGTTGTAACATCCCTCAAACTGAACGGTGTCAATTAAATAATAAACCTAGCCGGTTAAATTGTTGAAGTGGCAATGATATCAATCCATAAAATAGTGGACAGGCGTCGATTTGTGCCCAAACGTACTCTAAACAGTTCTAAAGTACCTTCTTAATCTGATAAAAAATTTAAAAATGTTATATAATTGGAGATAACTAATTTAGAAGCAGATCATCCTAGATAAGACAGGACGCCAATTTCATGCATTTGGCTTCCGACTTCCGGGCCACAGTCACAGATCTTTTTACCTCCACACTAAAAAAATAAAACTTCTAGATAAAAGAAACTTAGCTAACAAAATTGTAGATTATATCTTATCTGAAATATGGGGAAATTTATAAAACTTGGTCTAAACTTTTTTTTATTTATCTACTAAATATAAGACAAATGATAGATATAACTTTTTCTATTGTATTTTAGTTTTTTTAAATGTCATTTAATAACTTTCATATATATATATATAAATTAAAACATATATTTTATTATTATAATTCTTCTTAATACATAAATAACTTTATACCATTCTTTATTAATAAAATAAATTAGTATGATTTATACTGTACATATTAATTTGGACTAAAATCTAAAACAATAAGTAATTCAAAACAAAAAATGATTTTTTTTTTAATTTAAAAAAAATAGAATATAAACAAAATATATATTATATTTTATCTGAAATCTGTGGAAATTTATAAAACTTGGTCTAACTTTTTCAACTTCTGATTAAAAATAAGAAAGGGTATATATATATATATAAATAAATAAATATATGTATTTGTTCCTCCTTGCTCAGGTGGTGGTGTGCGCTCTAGTGGTCTTCTGCTCCTGTTCATCTCTGGTGTTGCCCTCGGTGGTGGTTCCACTTCGCCTTCATCAGTTTGTTCTTTTGACGGCTAGCCTTTCAAATGGATGACTGGATGCAATAGTGGTGGTTTGTTGATGCGGTGGTGGACTTTCCAGTGAAAGCTTTTGCCACTCATAAACTTCCTTTTTCATTTTTGGGTGAGCCATGTGAAGAGGTTTAGGTTGTTGGTTGCAGTGTTTTCTGGTTTCTAATCAACATACGTCTTCTTTTTGTCATTGGCCTGAGAAGGATACCTCAACTTAATTCTTTTTCTAAAGCTTTTTTAATTAATTTGGCGTACTATGAGCATATGAAAGAATCCAAAGTAATTTCTTATGAGAGGTGCATTTCTAATGAGAAGTGCAGCCTACCAATAAACTTATTTCTGAATATTTAAATTTGTAAACATATACTTATATCTACATAGTAACACGATGGAATGTTACGGGGATGCCTATGAATCTATGTTACTTTAAAACCTAAATTTAGCCTACTAATAGACCACTATTGCATGGTTATTTTTTTTCCAAAATTGACTGTGTGTTTTTATAATATGATTGAATATGGTTGTCTTAATTGTCTGTTTATTTTATGGGTCGAAGGTGCAGTATGTCAATGAGGAAGCTGTAGGCATCGTTTGTTTTAACTATCTGAAAGCTTCTCTTGGATATATCAGTAACTTGCGACAAATGTATGCATGTTTGTTCCATTCTTTTGCAAATGATCACGCGGATAGCTTATGATATTCCAGTTTAATTACGAAATAGCAGTTTTACGGTAGTCTTAGATTTCATTTATGGGTTTTAGTATTTTTTTGGTCTTTCCTGCTACTAATTTTTCATGTAATCTTTTGTTATAAATAAAAGTTGGTATAAAATTTAACATTTTACAAAAAATGATATAATGTCTCTGTAACACCCCGACCGTCCATAGTTAATGGGCCACCCACGCCCGTTCTCTCGGCCCGTGGGCCCATCCCGTTCCAACGGTCGGTCCGTTAATTTTCCGAGGCTTGAAATTATTGTTTACTGACCCTGCAATCACCACATGATATTTTCCCGTGCTTTGACCTCACTTGCACAATATCAGGAATCACTTCCCGATAGGTCACCCATCCTTAGACTACTACAGCTTAATCACGCTTAACTCTGAAGTTCTAAATAAATGTGTTCCCGAAAAGGTAAATGCACTTTAATGACATAGATAGCCAAATCAATTCTCTTAAACCTTTCAATATATCACAACTCGGGATGTTACATTCTTTCTATCAAGATTTCAAATATTCATGGTTCAATAATAATCATGACTTTTAGAGGTGTATTGACATCGATAGAATGTACGAAATTTATACCAGGATATATAAATATTATTGTATGAGGAAATTTAATAACTAATTTCCTAATAACAAAAAAAAGTAAACTTGTGGATGTGGGATATGTGAGACTATTACATTTTTTGTAACTTGATCTTTCAGTTTTTGAAGTTGTAATTAAAGGTTTGGTGTACCATAATGGCACGCTCCACATCCTATAAATGCAAAAGCAAATATTTCTCCAGATAGTAAATCTCTTGAGCATAAAGAAGAAAAATAAAATATAATCTTATGGGCACAATACATGCACATTCTTATTTACACAAACGTTCTTATCTATTGAATTTATAAAAAAATGAAAAAAGGGAATAATCCTAATCTAATGTTAGATTCTGCGTTTGAAAAGAACATTAAGACTTCGTATTGCTAAACAAAACTCAGTAAATAAATGAAGATGCCACTCGTGATGCTAACGATCTTCTCCATTTAGCTTTACAAAAAGATGTGTCTCTTTCTAACACTTTGTTCTTCAATGGGTTTATGCGTTAGCCTACAATTGTGAAGGAATCTACAATGGTCCATATATGTACAATTTAATTATATACTATTACATATTGATTTCTTAGATACTTTTAAGATAAAACAGAATTTCTTTTTTTTTTTTTTAATTTGGACATGGGTACATCTAATTTTTGCCTTTGAAGATGCCGTCAAAAAATGCCAGTATCAAACGAGGGTTTATCGACTTGGCAAAGCCTATATACCAATTTTAAAACTTAACGCTTTATTTTCTTTAACTTTTTCATAAGAATGTTATCGACATCTTATGATAGTTCTAAAGACACCATGTTAAGTATATAAAACTTGAAACATTGTTTTTTTTTTTTTTTTTTCTGGTGTAAAGGGTTTGGTAGTTCTTTGTAAATACCTAATCCTACAATGTCTTGTGCTTTTTTTAGTCGTTTAATGGAAAAATCAAATGTTCAGTTTTAGTTAAATCACAGAATTTGTTAGTTCTTTCTTTATAAACTAAATGTTCAAAAAAAAACATTTTTTGCAAACCCATAATATTTAAATAACAAAAGCAAAACGACCGTGCTATTTTCTTAGATAAGTGTCCAGAAAATATCCAGACCCAAAGAATCAAACTGAAACTGATCCAAATTGTAAGGTACCCGAAACTGAAATAAATACATCTGATGAGTATTTGAATATTATATAAATTGAACCATAAACAAATTTAACTAACAACACTAGTTGAAACCATATCAAACTCGACCACAAAAAAAAAAACACTCGAGTAAAAACTTATCAAAATACTCGTTAGATATAGTTTAATTGTTTGTTTTTATTTGCAAGTAGCTATGGCTATTCGAGTCAAATCTATCAAAACATTCATTGAATTAGTTGGTTGGAATTTGATCGGCCGGAAACTTTTTGTTATTAAAAAAAACTATCAAAATATACAGAATTCAAAAGACCCCGTCTGAACCTAAACTAGAACTATAACCAGCACCAAATCTTGAATATTGTTTTTTTTTTTTTAAAATAAATGTTAAATTTATTCAAATTTTTTTTTTTTTTTTACAAATTATGTATTATTGTTTGGAAATGTTCTTAAAATGATAAACTCTAAAACAACTCCCAGTTGTTGGTAAACCAAAGCTTCAAAAGATGATCAAACTGACAATTTCTAGTGCCTCAGAGTGTGAATCGATCTAATTTCTACTCCATATCGTATCCACCAAACAAGATAAAATATCACTCCATACACTTGTAAACCGTGACCCCATCAGTTTAGACTTTAGAGTATTGCTTGAATATTGCTTTTCGTTGTAGAGTACATCTAGACTATACTTAAAAGAGTTAGGTTTCTTTATAACCGACGGTGTGAGAATTCGACCCATATGGTTCGGCCATAAGTTTGTCGGCCACGAAGCCTAACAAAACTAATTGGTGAAGGTATCCGAAATTTAAATCCCATATATTTGGCGGCCCATTAAGATAAACCAAAGCCCATCAGTGAATAATCAAGTTACCCGAAACAAACCGGGTCAGAATCATCACTGTACGAATTGAAAAAGAAGGACACGGCGTGGATCGCGATGATGGTCTCTCGTATGAACATTCATCCTTCTTACCCGACAACTTTAATTAAAAAGATCCGACTTCTTCTTTCTTTAAAAATAAATAAAATAATTAAAATCCTCAAATTGCTCGAACAAAATGTTGTTCCTGTACTATCATTTCTAGTTTCCCCAGATCATTTTTCTCCATTTCTCCCCCGTAAGCTGAAAACAGAGACCTAGCAAATCCGGGTTTGTTCGTGTTCTTTGAATCGTCCGATCTTGACCTGAGAAGACTTACAGGTTCTGTTTCTTCTCTGTGATTGCATTAAGATGTTATATAAGCTCTGACAAATGATGGGTCTCGATCAAGTTTCAGTTTTTATTAGTTTCTGTTCTCTGGGTTTCTCTCTGTGATATTGATTTATTTTTGCAGATATGTTTTTTTTTTCTGCACCGATTTGGTATTATGCTATGTTTGTGTTCCTTGCAATTCCACTAGCTTAGATGAAGATTATTAAATGAAACGAAAACTTCGTTTCCTAAAGCTGTTACCTTGTTTGCATAATCTGTTTTGCTTTTATATGAGACGAGACGATCACAATTGGGAAATGATTCTGAATAATCCTTTTTGTTGCAGGTCCTTTGTGTAGCTCAAAGTTTTGAAAGAGCTGATTTCAAAATCCTTAGATGGTCTTTGAGAAAACACACATTCCAAGATTTTAGAAAGTGATGTGCGTTTTTTATTTTCACATATGTTACGCCATCTTGGATGGTTATTTGGATTGAGGAGAAGAAGAAGTAGGCAAGCAAAGACACTTGACGCTAAACCTTTCATAGATCATAGGGTTAAGCCAGTACTAATGGTTGACACGGTTCAAGAAGTTGCCATTTATATCCACAGGTTTCATAACCTTGATCTTTTCCAACAAGGGTATGTGACGAGCTTGCTTCGTTTCTACTTCAACATCTTTGTACAGAAAAAGAGTTCTAATTCATTTGTTTCATCAGATGGTATCAAATAAAAATCACCATGAGATGGGAAGATGGTGATAATGTTACTCGTGGTATTCCTTCAAGAGTCGTTCAGTATGAAGGTTGGTTTGTTTCTTTGTTGTTGCGTTCGTGTGAGTTTATTTTGAGTATAATTTAGACAGAGATAATTGGTTTTGTTACAGCTCTTGAATCAGGCTCTAGTGGAGTGTGGAGGATAGATGATAAAGACAATAGTTTCTTCACACAGCCTTTCCAAATCAAATACGCAAGGCAGGACGTTCGTCTGTGTATGATGATCTCATTCACTTTGCCACTTCAAAGATATGACGTAACCATCTCTACTCTCATTACACATCCTAGTTATGTTTTGTTAGAATGAGTTTCTTATGAAGTTGTGAAATGAATCTTTGGTAAGCAGGGGTCGGCTACATCTGCTGCTATATTGAAATTTGAGCTCCTGTATGCTCCCACTATGGATAATTCATCAACGAGGCAATTAGAAGCTTTGCCTGCTGCAGTTCATGAGTTTCGCATTCCACCTAAAGCTCTCACAGGGTTACATTCGTACTGTCCTGTGCATTTTGATACACTCCATGCGGTTCTTATCGATGTGAGTGTCCACATCAGTGTATTGAAATCTGCTGCTTATAGACGACCTGCAACTCTATCAAGGTTTGTTGAAAAGAAAAAAGTATTTGCATTCTATATAACTTAATATCGGGAAAAGGGTCAAATCCAACCTTCAACAATTTATGTCGTGCTTTTTCCTACCTAAACTTGGTTATCGTGCTGATTTCATTTTAAACTAACATTTATTTCAAATAAATTATCTGAAATATCAAATTCAAACCGAAATGAACTTTGACCAAAATGTGTTCTGATGCAGAGTGGTAAGTAACAGTAAAAATGTCAGTGGCAGCAGCGCTCAATCTTTCAAGAAAGTATGTGCTAATGAGACTATTTTTTCAGTCTTTTGTTTTGTCTAGATTTTGAAAACTTCTTATTGATTGGTTGCAAACACTTTTGTTAATTCACTAGGCACTTGGTCTGCTTGCTTCTGCTGACAAGAAAATGGTATCATTTGTTAAAGCATTACTTGGAGCACGCGATATTCTACTCGAGGAAATGACAATACTTAGTGAGGCAATTGAAAAATCAATTGATTTGTCTGACTTTGTATCAGATATGAACAATGTTCCAGCAGTTGCTGGTTCAGGACTAGGCAAGGAACAAAACAGTCTTGAGGTCCTTGCTTTATTTTTATCCTAACTTGTTTTTTTATCAGACTATTTGTTTGTTCTTATTTTGATGATTATTCTCCATTCTTTGGTACAGAAGTTGCATATTACATTTGATCTAACAAGTGATGACTGGCTTCATGAACTCTCCAAGGATCATCTATCTCGTTTATTCCACTTACTTGGCACCCAGCTTCATTATCTTTGGAACATGTTTCTTGGATTTCACAGGTAATTTATTTTGTACTTCAATGATCTAAGATCGTTCTCTCTAAGCTAAGATCAAACATTCTTGGCTTTTATAGGGATAATAACACAAAAATACTTGAATATCTTCGTGATCTTTGGAGAAAAGATCGTAGAGCTGAATGGTCGATATGGATGGTGTACTCTAAGGTTGAAATGCCACATCATTTTATAAACAGTGGAATGAGTGATATCATAAACCACAGTGCGCACAAAAGAGCCTCAAGTGTCTTGAAGTTGACTGACGTGAGTTTTAGTATTCTATTTCTATTTACCAAGTTTTGTTGGCTCATCAAAGTTTTGCTCTGATGCAGCCTGCACAACTTGCAGCTAACCGTGCTGAACTTCACCGTCGAAGCATTGCGCAAATGCGGGTTTGTTCTGTGTTCTCTGCCCCCTCTTGGTATCATAAGCTGTTGATTTTGATGTGTCAATGCATTTTCTGTGTGGTGCAGATTAATAACCGTTCAATACAAGACATGCACATACTTGGAGATCCAATGCGAGTTCCTATTGTTATGATCGAACGTGTCTTGAATGCACCAAGACGCACTTTAAGTGATAACTCGTACTTGAGACATGTGGATATGCTCGATTCCGGCTTGCTTAATGCGGTCAATGATGAAGCGGAGAAAACAAAGGCTACTAGCTCTCAGAAAAGTGCTCGAGAACTAAAGATAGTTGTTTTTGTTCATGGTTTCCAGGCAAGTATCTTAGCTAGTAGCATCTGTTTATCACTCACTTGATAGAGTTTTTGTTCATCTTTGCTACTGTAGGGACATCATTTGGACCTAAGGCTTGTACGGAACCAGTGGCTTATGATAGATCCGAAGATAGAGTTTCTCATGTCCGAGGCAAATGAGGACAAAACACATGGCGATTTCAGAGAAATGGGACAAAGGCTGGCGCAAGAAGTTGTTTCTTTCCTCAAGAGGAAGAAGGATAGGTATGCTAGACAAGGGCATTTGAAAAGCATCAAGTTGAGTTTTGTTGGGCATTCTATTGGTAACGTCATCATCAGAACAGCAATCGCTGGTAAATGTTCTTAGAAAGTCTCGTTGATGTTGATTGTTGAGTGATTCATCTTTTTAGTTCTGTTTCATCTTTGTTTTTTTTTTCTTTTTTGATGTTTCAGATGGTTTGATGGAACCATTCAGGAAGTATCTACATACATATCTATCGCTTTCGGGTCCACACTTGGGTTATCTGTATAGTACAAACTCTTTGTTTAACTCAGGACTTTGGCTCTTAAAGAAGTTAAAGAGTACACAGGTTATTCATCAGCTTACACTCACTGATGATCCTGATCTTCGGCAGACTTTCTTTTACAAACTCTGCAAGGTAGAGACAAACATCTCAACTTTTCTTGAGAATCACTTTTGTTGTTCAGTTCTAATACAGGTTTTGTTTCCTTTTCAGCAAAAGACATTGGAAAATTTCAAAAATATAATTCTCCTGTCGTCACCCCAGGTACTATTTACTCTTTCCATGGTTCTAAAAATCAGTCTAGGCGGCAAATCTGTCCTAGGCTGAAATGATTTTCTTAAATTCGATTTATACGATTCAAATCGGTTTAAACTATTCAAAATCGATTTAAATTAGCCTAAATCTATTAATTTAAGTAATAATCAAATTTGTTTAATTTCTTTTATTTTGTATACCCAATTTTGTAATTTATTAAAATGATTTTGTAATTAAATCTAAAAACTAAAATATTAATAATTATTTAATTCATTAATGCCTGTTTCAAAAAGTAATATGTCAAGTCGCTAGTTCTTTACAAAGTGCATGTAGTTACGCCCTAGTGATTTCTTGAACATTGTTCTTCCCTCTTTTTAGGGTTGATTGTGTGAAGAAGTTTGAGACTTGTGAAGCTAATGAAAAATCTTTTGTTATGTCTGTTATACAATGCAGGATGGTTATGTTCCATATCACTCAGCAAGAATTGAATCGTGCCAACCAGCTTCATTCGACAGTACAAAAAGGGGAATCGCATTCTTGGAAATGCTGAATAATTGTATGGACCAACTACGTGGACCAGCCCCTGAAGCACCGCATCAGCAAAGGGTGTTCATGCGCTGCGACGTCAACTTTGACATGACTGTGTATGGACGTAACCTGAACTCGTTCATCGGACGTGCTGCTCACATAGAGTTCTTGGAGTCTGATATCTTTGCTAGATTCATAATGTGGTCATTTCAAGATCTGTTCCGCTGATTTTTCCTAAAGAGAATGTTGAATTTTGTACAAATTTTGGTGGGACTATAAACTGTTGTATATTAGCTCAGTGCCGGTGCAGAATTTTACAAGGCCGCAAGGTAGAGGTAAACAGACCGTTTTAATTCATTAAAATTAACAAATAATTTATTAATTGACAAAGCTCTTAAAACTTTTAACCAAGTTTTTATGACCAAAATAACATAAAAAAAAATATTAAAATAAATTTACACAATTAATTTAATAAACTTTTATATAGTGCCTAGATTAGTTGAATAACCACAAAGAAATTTATATTCTCTCGAGAACGGAGACAACAAAGGATCCAAACCTCTTTGCCTATCATCCTACGTTAGTGAACGATGCAACTATGCATTAAAACAAGATTGTCCTAATTTTTAAATTTTTCCTAAATATGTGGGTTAACCCTTACAAAAATATTGAGTTTTTGGAAAACGTTCTATTTACCAAAGGTTAAAGTCTTTAATGTTTTACTATTCTCTCGTAAAATTGGCATCATTTTTAAATTTTACACAATTAATTAAATAAAACATTATATAGTGCCTAAATTAGTGGAATAACCACTAAGAAATTACTATTCTCTCAGAGAAACGGATAAAAAATGATTCAAACCTCTTTGACAATCATCCTACGTCAGTGAACGATGAAAGTACGTATTAAAATAACCACATTCTTTATATGTATTAATGTATTCTTAACTCTTTTAAGGATAAATTGACATCATTTAATATTTTTACACAATTAATTTAATAAAACTTTATATACTGCCTAAATTAGTGGAATAATCACAAAGAAATTTTTATTATCTCGAGAAACAGAGGCAACAAAGGGCCCAAACCTCTTTGAACATCCACCTACGCCAGTGAACAATGCAAATATGCATAAAAACAAGATTTTCATAATTTTTGATTTTTTCTTAATATATGTAGGTTAACCCATACGAAAATATTGAGTTTTTGGTAAATTCTCTATTTACCAAAGGTTATAGTCTTTAATGTTTTATAAAATTTCTAACCACATTATTTATATGTATTAATGTATTTTTAACTCTTTTAAGGGTAAATTGGCATCGTTTAATATTTTTACATAATTAATTTAGTAAAACTTTATATACTGCCTAAATTAGTGGATTAACCACAAAAAAACTTCTATTACCTCGAGAAACAGAGACAACAAAGGATCCAAACCTCTTTGACCATCATCCTAAGTTAGTGAACGATGCAACTATGCATTAAAACAAGATTGTCATAATTTTTGATTTTTTTCTTAAAATATGTGGGTTAACCCCTACAAAAATTTTGAGTTTTCGGTAAATTCTCTATTTACCAAAGGTTATAGTCTTTAATATTTTATAAAACTTCTAACCATATTCTTTATATATTTTCATGTATTATTTATTATTTTAAGGTAAAATGACATCGTTTTAAATTTTTACACAATTAATTTAATAAAACTTTATATACTACATAAATTAGTGGATTAACCACAAAAAAATACTATTATCTCGAGAAACGGAGACAACAAAGGATTCAAACCTCTTTGAACATCCACCTACGCCAATGAACAATGCAACTATGCATTAAACTAAAATTGTCATAATTTTTGATTTTTTCTTAAAATATGTGGGTTAACCCCTACGAAAATATTGAGTTTTTGGTAAATTATCTATTTACCAAAGGTTATAGTCTTTAATGTTTTATAAAATTTCTAACCACATTCTTTATATGTATTAATGTATTCTTAACTCTTTTAAGGGTAAACTGACATCATTTAATATTTGTACACAATTAATTTAATAAAACTTTATATACTGCCTAAACTAGTGAAATAATCACAAAGAAATTTCTATTATCTCGAGAAACAAAGGCAACAAAGGGCCCAAACCTCTTTGAACATCCACCTACGTCATTGAACAATGCACCTATGCATTAAACGAAAATTGTCATAATTTTTGATTTTTTCTTAAAATATGTGGGTTAACCCCTACGAAAATATTGAGTTTTTGGTAAATTCTCTATTTACCAAAGGTTATAGTCTTTAATGTTTTATAAAATTTCTAACCACATTCTTTATATGTATTAATGTATTCTTAACTCTTTTAAGGGTAGATTGGCATCGTTTAATATTTTTACACAATTAATTTAATAAAACTTTATATACTGCCTAAATTAGTGGATTAACCACAAAAAAACTTCTATTACCTTGAGAAACAGAGACAAAAAAGGATCCAAACCTCTCTGACCATCTTCCTAAGTCAGTGAACGATGCAACTATGCATTAAAACAAGATTGTCATAATTTTTGATTTTTTCTTAAAATATGTGGGTTGACCCCTACGAAAATATTGAGTTTTTGGTAAATTCTCTATTTACCAAAAGTTATAGTCTTTAATATTTTTTATAAATTTTCTAACCTCATTATTTATATGTATTAATGTATTCTTAACTCTTTTAAGGGTAAATAGGCATCGTTTAAATTTTTTACACAATTAATTTAATAAAACTTTATATACTGCCTAAATTAGTGAAATAATCACAAAGAAATTTCTATTATCTCTAGAAACAGAGGCAACAAAGGGCCCAAACCTCTTTGACCATCTTCCTACGTCAGTGAACGATGCAACTATGCATTAAAACAAGATTGTCATAATTTTTGATTTTTTCTTAAAATATGTGGGTTAACCCCTACGAAAATATTGAGTTTTTGGTAAATTCTCTATTTACCAAATGTTATAGTCTTTAATGTTTTATAAAATTTCTAACCACATTCCTTATATGTATTAATGTATTCTTAACTCTTTTAAGGGTAAATTGGCATCGTTTAATATTTTTACACAATTAATTTAATAAAACTTTATATACTGCCTAAATTAGTGGAATAATCACAAAGAAATTTCTTTTATCTCGAGAAACAGAGGCAATAAAGGGCCCAAACCTCTTTGACCATCTTCCTACGTCAGTGAACGATGCAACTATGCATTAAAACAAGATTGTCATAATTTTTGATTTTTTTCTTAAAATATGTGGGTTAACCCCTACAAAAATATTGAGTTTTTGGTAAATTCTCTATTTACCAAAGGTTATAGTCTTTAATGTTTTATAAAATTTCTAACCACATTCTTTATATGTATTAATGTATTCTTTACTCTTTTAAGGGTAAATTGGCAACATTTAATATTTTTACACAATTAATTTAATAAAACTTTATATACTGCCTAAACTAGTGGAATAATCACAAAGAAATTTCTATTATCTTGAGAAACAGAGGCAACAAACGGCCCAAACCTCCTTGACCATCTTCCTACGTCAGTGAACGATGCAACTATGCATTAAAACAAGATTGTCATAATTTGAGATTTTTCGTAAAATATGTGGGTTTAACTCCTACAAAAATATTGAGTTTTCGGTAAATTCTCTATTTACCAAAGGTTATAGTCTTTAATATTTTATAAACTTTTTAACCATATTCTTTATATGTATTAATGTATTCTTAACTCTTTTAAGGTAAAATGGCATCGTTTTAAATTTTTACACGATTAATTTAATAAAACTTTAAATACTACATAAATTAGTGGATTAACCACAAAAAAATACTATTATCTCGAAAAACAGAGACAACAAAACATCCAAACCTCTTTGAACATCCACCTACGTCAGTGAACAATGCAACTATGCATTAAACTAAAATTGTCATAATTTTTGATTTTTTTTTTAAATATGTGGGTTAACCCCTACGAAAATATTGAGTTTTTGGTAAATTCTCTATTTACCAAAGGTTATAGTCTTTAATGTTTTATAAAATTTCTAACCACATTATTTATATGTATTAATGTATTCTTAACTCTTTTAAGGGTAAATTGGAATCGTTTAATATTTTTACACAATTAATTTAATAAAAAAATTTATACTGCCTAAATTAGTGGAATAATCACAAAGAAAATTTCTATTATCTCGAGAAACAGAGGCAAGAAAGGGCCCAAACCTCTTTGACCATCTTCCTACGTCAGTGAACGATGCAAATAATTATTAAAAAAAGATTGTCATAATTTTTGATTTTTTTTCTTAAAATATGTGGGTTAACCCCTACAAAAATATTAAGTTTTTGGTAAATTCTCTATTTACCAAAGGGTATACTCTTTAATGTTTTATAAAATTTCTAACCTCATTATTTATATGTGTTAATGTATTCTTAACTCTTTTAAGGATAAATTGGCATCGTTTACTATTTTTACACAATTAATTTAATAAAACTTTATATACTGCCTAAATTAGTGGAATAATCACAAAGAAATTTCTATTATCTCGAGAAACAGAGGCAACAAAGGGCCCAAACCTCTTTGACCATCTTCCTACGTCAGTGAACGATGCAACTATGCATTACAACAAGATTGTCACAATTTTAGATTTTTTCTTAAAATATGTGGGTTGACCCCTACGAAAATATTAAGCTTTTGGTAAATTCTCTATTTACCAAATGTTATAGTCTTTAATATTTTATAAAACTTCTAACCACATTATTTATATGTATTAATGTATTCTTAACTCTTTTATGGGTAAATTTGAATCGTTTAATATTTTTACACAATTAATTTAATAAAACTTTATATACTGCCTAAATTAGTGGATTAACCACAAAAAAACTTCTATTACCTCGAGAAACAGAGACAACAAAGCATCCAAATCTCTTTGACCATCATCCTAAGTCAGTGAACGATGCAACTATGCATTAAAACAAGATTGTCATAATTTTTGATTTTTTTTCTAAAAATATGTTGGTTG
Source organism: Sinapis alba (assembly GCA_012274485.2). Classification (NCBI taxonomy): domain Eukaryota; kingdom Viridiplantae; phylum Streptophyta; class Magnoliopsida; order Brassicales; family Brassicaceae; genus Sinapis; species Sinapis alba. The sequence continues at coordinate 10,606 of MU107938.1, read as the reverse complement.
ACCCCTACGAAAATATTGAGTTTTTGGTAAATTTTTTATTTACCAAAGGTTATAGTCTTTAATGTTTTATAAAATTTCTAACCACATTCTTTATATGTATTAATGTATTCCTAACTTTTTAAGGGTAAATTGGCATCATTTAATATTTTTACACAATTAATTTAATAAAACTTTATATACTGCCTAAATTAGTGGATTAACCACAAAAAAATATTATATTATCTCGAGAAAAGGAGACAGCAAAGGATCTAAACCTCTTTGAACATCCACCTACGTCAGTGAACAATGCAAATATGCATAAAAACAATATTGTCATAATTTTTGATTTTTTCTTAATATATATGGGTTAACCCCCTACGAAAATATTGAGTTTTTGGTAAATTCTCTATTTACCAAATGTTATAGTCTTTAATGTTTTATAAAATTTCTAACCACATTATTTATATGTATTAATGTATTCTTAACTCCTTTAAGGGTAAATTGGCATCGTTTAATATTTTTACACAAGTAATTTAATAAAACTTTATATACGGCCTAAATTTGTGGATTAACTACAAAAAAAACTTCTATTACCTCGAGAAACAGAGACAACAAAGGTTCCAAACCTCTTTGACCATCATCCTAAGTCAGTGAACGATGCAACTATGCATTAAAACAAGATTGTCATAATTTTTTATTTTTTCTTAAAATATGTGGGATAACCCCTACGGAAATATAGAGTTTTTGGTAAATTCTCTAATTACCAAAGGTTATAGTCTTTAATGTTTTATAAAACTTCTAACCACATTATTTATATGTATTAATGTATTCTTAACTCTTTTAAGGGTAAATTGGCATCGTTTAATATTTTTAAACAATTAATTTAATAAAACTTTATATACTGCCTAAATTAGTGGATTAACCACAAAAACACTTCTATTACCTCGAGAAACAGAGACAACAAAGCATCCAAACCTCTTTGACCATCATCCTAAGTCAGTGAACGATGAAACTATGCATTAAAACAAGATTGTCATAATCTTTGATTTTTTCTTAAAATATGTGGGTTGACCCCTACGAAAATTTTGAGTTTTTGGTAAATTCTCTATTTACCAAAGGTTATAGTCTTTAATGTTTTATAAAATTTCTAACCACATTCTTTATATGTATTAATGTATTCTTAACTCTTTTAAGGGTAAATTGGCATCGTTTAATATTTTTACACAATTAATTTAATAAAACTTTATATACTGCCTAAATTAGTGGAATAATCACAAAGAAATTTCTATTATCTCGAGAAACAGAGGCAACAAAGGGCCCAAACCTCTTTGACCATCTTCCTACGTCAGTGAACGATGCAACTATGCATTAAAACAAGATTGTCATAATTTTTGATTTTTTCTTAAAATATGTGGGTTAACCCTTACGAAAATATTGAGTTTTCGGTAAATTCTCTATTTACCAAAGGTTATAGTCTTTAATGTTTTATAAAATTTCTAACCACATTCTTTATATGTATTAATGTATTCTTAACTCTTGTAAGGGTAAATTGGCATCGTTTAATATTTTTACACAATTAATTTAATAAAACTTTATATACTGCCTAAATTAGTGGAATAATCACAAAGAAATTTCTATTATCTCGAGAAACAGAGGCAACAAAGGGCCCAAACCACTTTGACCATCTTCCTACGTCAGTGAACGATGCAACTATGCATTAAAAATAGATTGTCATAATTTTTGATTTTTTCTTAAAATATGTGGGTTAACCCTTACGAAAATATTGAGTTTTCGGTAAATTCTCTATTTACCAAAGGTTATAGTCTTTAATGTTTTATAAAATTTCTAACCACATTCTTTATATGTATTAATGTATTCTTAACTCTTTTAAGGGTAAATCGGCATCATTTAATATTTTTACACAATTAATTTAATAAAACTTTGTATACTGCCTAAATTAGTGGAATAATCACAAAGAAATTTATATTATCTCGAGAAACAGAGGCAACAAAGGGCCCAAACCTCTTTGACCATCTTCCTATGTCAGTGAACGATGCAACTATGCATTAAAACAAGATTGTCATAATTTTTGTTTTTTTCTTAAAATATGTGGGTTAACCCCTACGAAAATATTGAGTTTTTGGTAAATTCTTTATTTACCAAAGGTTATAGTCTTTAATGTTTTATAAAATTTCTAACCACATTCTTTCTATGTATTAATGTATTCTTAACTCTTTTAAGGGTAAATTGGCATCGTTTAATACTTTTACACAATTAATTTAATAAAACTTTATATACTGCCTAAATTAGTGGAATAATCACAAAGAAATTTCTATTATCTCGAGAAACAGAGGCAACAAAGGGCCCAAACCTCTTTGACCATCTTCCTACGTCAGTGAACGATGCAACTATGCATTAAAACAAGATTGTCATAATTTTTGATTTTTTCTTAAAATATGTGGGTTAACCCCTACGAAAATATTGAGTTTTTGGTAAATTCTCTATTTACCAAAGGTTATAGTCTTTAATGTTTTATAAAATTTCTAACCACATTCTTTCTATGTATTAATGTATTCTTAACTCTTTTAAGGGTAAATTGGCATCGTTTAATACTTTTACACAATTAATTTAATAAAACTTTATATACTGCCTAAATTAGTGGATTAACCACAAAAAAACTTCTATTACCTCGAGAAACAAAGACAACAAAGCATCCCAACCTCTTTGACCATCATCCTAAGTCAGTGAACGATGCAACTATGCATTAAGACAAGATTGTCATAATTTTGATTTTTTTTAAAAAAATGTGGGTTTTTGGTAATTTCTCTGTTTACCGAAGGTTATAGTCTTTAATGTTTTATAAAATTTCTAACCTCATTATTTATATGTATTAATGTATTCTTAACTCTTTTATGGGTAGATTTGCATCGTTTAATATTTTTACGTAATTAATTTAATAAAACTTTATATACTGCCTAAATTAGTGGAATAATCACAAAGAAATTTCTATTATCTCGAGAAACAGAGGCAACAAAAGGCCCAAACCTCTTTGACCATCTTCCTACGTCAGTGAACGATGCAACTATGCATTAAAACAAGATTGTCATAATTTTTAATTTTTTCTTAAAATATGTGGGTAACCCCTACGAAAATATTGAGTTTTTGGTAAATTCTCTATTTACCAAAGGTTATAGTCTTTAATGTTTTATAAAATTTCTAACCTCATTATTTATATGTATTAATGTATTCTTAACTCTTTTAAGGGTAAATTGGCATCGTTTAATATTTTTACACAATTAATTTAGTAAAACTTTATATACTGCTTAAATTAGTGGAATAATTACAAAGAAATTTCTATTATCTCGAGAAACAGAGGCAACAAAGGGCCCTAACCTCTTTGACCATCTTCCTACGTCAGTGAATGATGCAACTATGCATTAAAACAAGATTGTCATAATTTTTTATTTTTTCTTAAAATACGTGGGTTAACCCCTACGAAAATATTGAATTTTGGTAAATTCTCTATTTACCAAAAGTTATAATCTTTAATATTTTATAAAATTTCTAACCACATTCTTTATATGTATTAATGTATTCTTAACTCTTTTAAGGGTAAATTGGCATCGTTTAATATTTTTACACAATTAATTTAATAAAACTTTATATATTGCCTAAATTAGTGGAATAATCACAAAGAAATTTCTATTATCTCGAGAAACAAAGGGCCCAAACCTCTTTGACCATCTTCCTACGTCAGTGAACGATGCAACTATGCATTAAAACAAGATTGTCATAATTTTTGATTTTTTCTTAAAATATGTGAGTTAACCCCTACGAAAATATTGAGTTTTTGGTAAATTCTTTATTTACCAAAGGTTATAGTCTTTAATGTTTTATAAAAATTTTAACCACATTCTTTATATGTATTAATGTATTCTTAACTCTTTTAAGGGTAAATTGGCATCGCTTAATATTTTTATACAATTAATTTAATAAAACTTTATATAAGGCCTAAATTAGTGGATTAACCACAAAAAAAACTTTTATTACCTCGAGAAACAGAGACAACAAAGCATCCAAACCTCTTTGACCATCATCCTAAGTCAGTGAACGATGCAACTATGCATTAAAACAAGATTGTCATAATTTTGATTTTTTCTAAAAATATGTGGGTTGACCCCTACGAAAATATTGAGTTTTTGGTAAATTCTCTGTTTACCAAAGGTTATAGTCTTTAATGTTTTATAAAATTTCTAACCTCATTATTTATATGTATTAATGTATTCTTAACTCTTTTAAGGGTAAATTGGCATCGTTTAATATTTTTACACAATTAATTTAATAAAACTTTATATACTGCCTAAATTAGTGGAATAATCACAAAGAAATTTCTATTATCTCGAGAAACAGAGGCAACAAAGGGCCCAAACCTCTTTGACCATCTTCCTACGTCAGTGAACGATGCAACTATGCATTAAAACAAGATTGTCATAATTTTTGATTTTTTCTTAAAATATGTGGGTTAACCCCTACGAAAATATTGAGTTTTTGGTAAATTCTCTATTTACCAAAGGTTATAGTCTTTAATGTTTTATAAAATTTCTAACCTCATTATTTATATGTATTAATGTATTCTTAACTCTTTTAAGGGTAAATTGGCATCGTTTAATATTTTTACACAATTAATTTAATAAAACTTTATATACTGCCTAAATTAGTGGAATAATCACAAAGAAATTTCTATTATCTCGAGAAACAGAGGCAACAAAGGGCCCAAACCTCTTTGACCATCTTCCTACGTCAGTGAACGATGCAACTATGCATTAAAACAAGATTGTCATAATTTTTGATTTTTTCTTAAAATATGTGGGTTAACCCCTACGAAAATATTGAGTTTTTGGTAAATTCTCTATTTACCAAAGGTTATAGTCTTTAATGTTTTATAAAATTTCTAACCTCATTATTTATATGTATTAATGTATTCTTAACTCTTTTAAGGGTAAATTGGCATCGTTTAATATTTTTACACAATTAATTTAATAAAACTTTATATACTGCCTAAATTAGTGGAATAATCACAAAGAAATTTCTATTATCTCGAGAAACAGAGGCAACAAAGGGCCCAAACCTCTTTGACCATCTTCCTACGTCAGTGAACGATGCAACTATGCATTAAAACAAGATTGTCATAATTTTTGATTTTTTCTTAAAATATGTGGGTTAACCCCTACGAAAATATTGAGTTTTTGGTAAATTCTCTATTTACCAAAGGTTATAGTCTTTAATGTTTTATAAAATTTCTAACCTCATTATTTATATGTATTAATGTATTCTTAACTCTTTTAAGGGTAAATTGGCATCGTTTAATATTTTTACACAATTAATTTAATAAAACTTTATATACTGCCTAAATTAGTGGAATAATCACAAAGAAATTTCTATTATCTCGAGAAACAGAGGCAACAAAGGGCCCAAACCTCTTTGACCATATTCCTACGTCAGAGGACGATGCAACTATGCATTAAAACAAGATTGTCATAATTTTTGATTTTTTCTTAAAATATGTGGGTTAACCCCTACGAAAATATTGAGTTTTTGGTAAATTCTTTATTTACCAAAGGTTATAGTCTTTAATGTTTTATAAAAAATTCTAACCATATTCTTTATATGTATTAATGTATTCTTAACTCTTTTAAGGGTAAATTGGCATCGTTTAATATTTTTACACAATTAATTTAATAAAACTTTATATACTGCCTAAATTAGTGGAATAATCACAAAGAAATTTCTATAATCTCGAGAAACAGAGGCAACAAAGTGCCCAAACCTGTTTGACCATCTTCCTACGTCGGTGAACGATGCAACTATGCATTAAAACAAGATTGTCATAATTTTTGATTTTTTCTTAAAATATGTGGGTTAACCCCTACGAAAATATTGAGTTTTTGGTAAATTTTTATTTACCAAAGGTTATAGTCTTTAATGTTTTATAAAATTTCTAACCACATTCTTTATATGTATTAATGTATTCTTAACTCTTTTAAGGATAAATTGGCATCGTTTAATATTTTTACACAATTAATTTAATAAAACTTTATATACTGCCTAAATTAGTGGAATAATCACAAAGATATTTCTATTACCTCGAGAAACAGAGACAAGAAAGGGTCCAAACCTCTTTGACCACTTCCTACGTCAGTGAACGATGCAACTATGCATTAAAACAAGATTGTCATAATTTTTGTTTTTTTCTTAAAATATGTGGGTTAACCCCTACAAAAATATTGAGTTTTTGGTAAATTCTCTATTTACCAAAGGTTATAGTCTTTAATGTTTTATAAAATTTCTAACCACAATATTTATATGTATTAATGTATTCTTAACTCTTTTATGGGTAAATTTGCATCGTTTAATATTTTTACACATTTAATTTAATAAAACTTTATATTCTGCCTAAATTAGTAGATTAACCACAAAAAAATTTCTATTACCTCGAGAAACAGAGACAACAAAGCATCCAAACCTCTTTGACCATCATCCTAAGTCAGTGAACGATGCAACTATGCAT
>MU107937.1:23010-37113 GCA_012274485.2 Sinapis alba | reverse complement strand
TCACCCTTATCCATACTGAATGGAAGGATTTAACTCAACGGACCATGGACTGTTCAGACTGGTCCCATCAATACATGAAAAATGAACCATACGTATTGATAGGCTGATACGATCAGCCATCTGTATTCCATGGATGAACCAAGGACTGTGCAGTCTGGTCCATCAGGCCATGAAATATCGACACATACGTACTGATAGGTTGATATGATCAGCCTTATCCGTACTGAATGGAAGGATTTAACTAAATGGACAATGGACAGTCCGCTCTGGTCCAATCAGTACACCAAAAATGACCCATACATACTGATAGGCTAATACGATCAGCCATCCGTACTGCCTGGAAGGACCAAGGCCTGTCCAGACTGGTCAATCAGTCCATGAAAAATAGACTTATACGTACTGATAGGCTGATATGATCAGCCTTATCCATAATGAATGGAAGGATTTAACTCAACGAACCAGGGACTGTCTAGACTAGTCTCGTCAGTACATGAAAAATGACCCATATATACTGATAGGCTGATATGATCAGCCATCCGTACTTCCTGGATGGACCAAGGACTGTCCATAGTGGTCCATCAGGCCATGAAAAATCGACCCATACATACTGATAGGCTGATATGATCAGCCTTAACCATACTGAATGGAAGGATTTAACTCAACGGACCACGGACTGTCTGGACTAATCCCATCAGTACATGAAAATTGACCCATACGTACTGATAGGCGGATACGATCAGCCATCCGTACTGCTTGGAAGGTCAAGGGACTGTCCAGTTCGTTCCATCAGGAAATGAAAAATCGACCCATACATACTGATAGGTTTATATGATAAGCCTTATCCGTACTGAATGGAAGGATTTAACTAAATGAACGATGGACAGTCCCGTCAAAAATTGACCCACACATACTGATAGGCTTATATGATCACCCTTATCCATACTGAATGGAAGGATTTAACTCAACAGACCATGGACTGTGCAGACTGGTCCCATCAGTACATGAAAAATGACCCATACGTACTGATTTGCTGATACGATCAACCATCCGTACTGCTTGGATGGACCAAGCAGTGTCCAGAGTGGTCCATAAGGCCATGAAAAATCGACCCATACGTACTGATAGGATGATATGATCAGCCTTATTTGTACAACATGGAAAGATTTAACTCAACGGACCATGGACTGTCCAGACTGGTCCCATCAGTACATGTAAAATGACCCATACATACTGAAAGGCAGATACGATCAGCCATCCGTACTCCCTATATGGACCAAGGACTGTCAAGACTGGTCCATCAGCCCATGAAAAATCTACCCATACGTACTGATAGGCTTATATGTCAGCCTTATTTGTACATAATGGAAAGATTTAACTCAACGGACATGGACTGTCCAGACTGGTCCCATCAGTACATGAAAAATGACCCATACGTGCTGATTGGCTAATACGATCAGCCATTTGTACTGCCTGGAAGGACAAAGGACTATCCAGACTGGTTCATTAGGCCATGAAAAATCAACCCAAATGTTGTGATAGGCGGGTATGATCAGCCTTATCCGTACTGAATGGAAGGATTTAACTCAACGGACCATGGAATGTCGAGGCTGGTCCCACCTATACATGAAAAATGACCCATATGTATTGATGAATGATACGATCAGCCATCCGTCTTGCCTGGATGGACCAAGGACTGTCCGGACTGGTCCATCAGGCAATGAAAAATCGACCTATACGTACTAATAGGCTGATATGACCAGCCTTATCCATGCTCAATGGAAGGATTTAACTCAACATACCATGGACTGTCTAGACTGGTCCCATCAGGCCATGAAAAATCGACCCATACATACTAATAGGCTGATATGATCAGCCTTATCCAATCATAACGGAAGGATTTAACTAAATGGACAATGGACAGTCCGGTCTGGTCCCATCAGTACACAAAAAATGACCCATTCGTATTGATAAGCTGATACAATCAGCCATCCATACTCCCTGGAAGGACGAAGCACTGACATGACTGGTCCATCAGCCATGAAAAACCGACCCACACGTACTGATAGGCTGATATGATCATCCTTATCCGTACTGAATGGGAGGATTTAACTCAACAGACCATGGACTGTCCAGACTGGTCCCATCAGTACATGAAAAATGATCAATACGCACTAATAGGCTGATACGATCAGCCATCCGTACTTGCTGGATGGACCAAGGACTGTCCAGAGTGGTCCATCAGGCCATGACAAATTGACCCATACGTACTGATAGGCTGATATAATCAGCCTTATCCGTACTGAATGGAAGGATTTCACTCAACGGACTATGGGCTGTTCAGACTGGTCCCATCAGTACATGAAAAATGACCCATACGTACTGATAGGCTGATATGATCAGCCATTCGTACTCCCTGGATGGACCAAGGACTGTCCAGAGTGGTCCTTCAGGCCATGAAAAATTGAACCATACGTACTGATAGGCTGATATGATCAGCGTTATCTGTACAACATGGCAAGATTTAACTCAACGGACCATGGACTGTCCAGACTGGCCTCATCAGTACATGAAAAATGACCCATACGTATTGATAGGCTGATACGATCAGCCATCCGTACTCCCTAGATGGACCAAGGACTGTCCAGACTGGTTCATCAGGCCATGAAAAATCTACCCATACATATTGATAGGCTGATATGATCAGCCTTATCCGTACTGAATGGAAGGATTTAAGTCAACGGACCATGGACTGTCCACACTGGTCCATAAGGCCATGAAAAAATTAGCCATATGTACTGATAGGCTGATATGATCAGCCTTATCTATACTGAATGGAAAGATTTAACTAAACGGACCATGGAATGTCCAGACTGGTCCCATCAGTACATGAAATTTGACCCATACGTACTGATAGGCTAATACGATCAGCCATCCGTACTGCCTCGATGGACCAAGGCCTGTCCACACTGGTCCATCAGGCCATGAAAAATCGACCCACATGTGCTGCTAGGCTGATATGATCAGACTTATCCGTACTGAATGGAAGAATTTAACTCAACAGACCATGGACTGTCTAGACTAGTCCCATCAGTACATGAAAAATGACCCATACTTACTGATAGGCTGATACGATCAGCCATCCGTACTGCCTGAATGGACCACGGACTGTCCATAATGGTCCATCAGGCCACGAAACATCGACCCACACGTACTGATATGCTGATATGATCAGCCTTTTATGTACTGAATGTAAAGATCTAACTCAACGGACCACGAACTATCCAGCCTGGTCCCATAAGTACATGAAAAATGACCCATACGTACTGATAGGCTGATACGATCATCCATCCGTACTACCTAGATGTACCAAAGACTTTTCAAACTGGTCCATCAGGCCATGAAAAATCGACCCACACATACTGATAGATACTGAACGGAAGGACTTAACTCAACGGACCATGGACTGTCTAGACTGGTCCAACCTGTACATGAAAAAGACCCATACGTACTGTCTGGATGGACTAAGGACTGTCCAGACTGATCCATAAGGCCATGAAAAATCTACCCATACGTACTGATAAGCTGATATGATCAGCCTTATCTATACTGAATGGAAAGATTTATCTCAACGGACCATGGACTGTCCAGACTGGTCCCATCAGTACCTGAAAACTGACCCATACGTACTGATAGGCTAATACGATCAGCCAGCCGTACTGCCTGGATGGACCAAGAACTGTCCAGACAGGTCCATCAGGCCATGAAAAATGACCCACACGTACTGATAGGCTGATATGATCAGCCTTAACCGTACTGAACGAAATGACTTAACTCAACAGACCATGGACTGTCTAGCCTGGTCTCATCTGTACATGAAAAATGACCCATACGTACTGATAGGCCGATACGATCAGCCATCCGTACTGCCTGGATGGACCTAGGACTGTCCATACGGGTCCATAAGACAATGAAAAATCAACCCATACGTACTGATAGGCTGTTACGGTCAGCCTTATCCGTACTGAATGGAAGGATTTAACTAAACGGACCATGGACTTTCCAGACTGGTCCCATCAGTAAATGAAAAACGACCCATACGTATTGATAGGCTTATACAATCAGCCATCCGTACTGCCTGTATGGACCAAGGACTGCCCATACATGTCCATCAGGCCATGAAAAATTGAACCACACGTACTGATAGGCTTATATGATCAGTCTTAACCATACTTAACAGAAGGACTTAACTCAACGGACCATGGACAGTCTGGACTGGTCCCATCAGTACATGAAAAATGACCCATACGTACTGATAGGCTGATACGATCAGCCATTCGTACTGCCTGGATGGACAATGGACTGTTATGATCAGCCTTATCCAAACTGAATTGAAGGACTGTCCAGACTGGTCCATAAGGCCATGAAAAAACGACCCACGCGTACTAATAGTCTGCTATGATCAGCCTTATCCATACTGAATGGAAGGATTTAACTTAACGAACCATGGACTGTCCAGACTAGTCCCATCAGTACATGAAAAATGACCAATATGTATTGATAGGGTTATACGATCAGCCATCCGTACTACCTGGATGGACCAAGGACTGTCCAGACTGGTCCATCAGGCCAGGAAAAATCGACTCAAATGTACTGATAGGCTTATATGATCAGCCTTATCCGTACTGAATGGAAGGATTTAACTTAAAGGACCATGGACTGTCCAGAATTGTCCCATCAGTACATGAAAAATGAACCATACATACTGATAGGCTAATACGATCAGCCATTCGTACTGCCTTGATGGACCAAGGACTATCCAGACTGGTCCATCAGGCCATGAAAAATTGACCCACACGTACTGATACGCTTATATTATCAGCCTAATCCGTACTGAATGAAAGGATTTAACTTAACGGACCATGAACTGTCCAAACTGGTCCCATCAGTACTTGAAAAATGACCCATACATACTGATAGGCTAATACGATCAGCCATCTGTACTGCCTTGATGGACCAAGGACTATCCAGACTGGTCCATCAGGCCATGAAAAATTGACCCACACGTACTGATAGGCTTATATGATCAGCCTTATCCGTACTGAATGGAAGGATTTAACTTAACGGACCATGGACTGTCCAGACTGGTCCCATCAGTACATGAAAATTACCCATACATACTGATAGGCTGATACAATCAGCCATCCATCATTCCTGGATGGACCAAGGACTATCCAGACTGGTCCATCAGGCCATGAAAAATTGACCCATACGTAATGATAGGCTGATATGATCAGCCTTAACCATACTGAATGGAAGGATTTAACTCAACGGACAATAGACTTTCTGGACTAATCCCATCAGTACATGAAAATTGACACATATGTACTGATAGGCTGATACGATCAGCCATCCTTACTACCTGGAAGGACAAGGCACTGTCCAGTCTGGTCCATCAGGAAATGAAATATCGACCCATACATACTGATAAGTTGATATGATATGCCTTATCCGTACAGAATGGAAGTATTTAACTATATGGACAATGTTCAATCCGGTCTGGTCCCATCAGTACACAAAAAATGACCCATACGTATTGATAGGCTGATACGATCAGCCATCCATACTCCCTGGATGGACCAAGGACTGTCCATAGTGGTCCATCAGGCCATGTAAAATCGACCCATACGTACTGATTAGCTGATATGATCAGCGTTATCTGTACAACAGAGAAAGATTTAACTCAACGGACCATGGACTGTCTAGACTGGTCCCATCAGTTCATGAAAAATGACCCATACGTACCGATAGGCAGATAAGATCAGCCATCCGTACTGCCTATATGGACCAAGGACTGCCCATACATGTCCATCAGGCCATGAAAAATTGAACCACACGTACTGATAGGCTTATATGTCAGCCTTATCTGTACATAATGGAAAGATTTAACTCAACGGACATGAACTGTCCAGACTGGTCCCATCAGTACATGAAAAATAACCCATATGTACTGATAGGCTAATACGATCAGCCAACGTTACTGCCTGGAAGGTCCAAGGACTATCCAGACTGGTTCACCAGGCCATAAAAAATCGACCCAAATGTTGTGATAGGCTGATATGATCAGCCTTATCCGTACTGAATGGAAGGATTTAACTCAACGGACCATGGACTGTCCAGACTGGTCCCATAAGTACATGAAAAATGACCCATACGTACCGATAGGCAGATAAGATCAGCCATCCGTACTCCCTATATGGACCAAGGACTGTTTCGACGGGTCCATCAGCCCATGAAAAATCTACCCATACGTATAGATAGGCTTATATGATCAGCCTTATCTGTACAGAATGGAAAGATGTAACTCAACGGAAATGGACTGTCCAGACTGGTCCCATCAGTACATGAAAAATGACCCATACATACTGATAGGCTAATACGCTCAGCCATCCGTACTGCCTTGATGGACCAAGGACTATCCAGACTGGTCCATCAGGCCATGAAAAATTGACCCACAAGTACTGATAGGCTTATATGATCAGCCTTATCCGTACTGAATGGAAGGATTTAACTTAACGGACCATGGACTGTCCAGACTGGTCCCATCAGTACATGAAAAATGACCCATACATACTGATAGGCTAATACGATCAGCCATCCGTACTGCCTTGATGGACCAAGGACTATCCAGACTGGTCCATCAGGACATGAAAAATTGACCCACACGTACTGATAGGCTTATATGATCAGCCTTATCCATACTGAATGGAAGGATTTAACTTAACGGACCATGGACTGTCCAGACTGGTCCCATCAGTACATGAAAAATTACCCATACATACTGATAGGCTGATACAATCAGCCATCCATCATTCCTAGATGGACCAAGGACTATCCAGACTGGTCCATCAGGCCATGAAAAGTTGACCCATACGTAATGATAGGCTGATATGATCACCCTTAACCATACTGAATGGAAGGATTTAACTCAACGGACCATAGACTTTCTGGACTAATCCCATCAGTACATGAAAATTGACCCATATGTACTGATAGGCTGATACGATCAGCCATCCCTACTACCTGGAAGGACAAGGCACTGTCCAGTCTGGTCCATCAGGAAATGAAATATCGACCCACACATACTGATAAGTTGATATGATATGCCTTATCCGTACATAATGGAAGTATTTAACTATATGGAAAATGTTCAGTCCGGTCTGGTCCCATTAGTACACAAAAATGACCCATACGTATTGATAGGCTGATACGATCAGCCATCCGTACTCCCTGGATGGACCAAGGACTGTCCAGAGTGGTCCATCAGGCCATGAAAAATCGACCCATACGTACTGATAAGCTGATATGATCAGCGTTATCTGTACAACATGGAAAGATTTAACTCAACGGACCATGGACTGTCCAGACTGGTCCCATAAGTACATGAAAAATGACCCATACGTACCGATAGGCAGATAAGATCAGCCATCCGTACTCCCTATATGGACCAAGGACTGTTTCGACGGGTCCATCAGCCCATGAAAAATCTACCCATACGTATTGATAGGCTTATATGTCAGCCTTATCTGTACAGAATGGAAAGATTTAACTCATTGGACATGAACTGTCCAGACTGGTCCCATCAGTACATGAAAAATAACCCATACGTACTGATAGGCTAATACGATCAGCCATCTTTACTGCCTGGAAGGTCCAAGGACTATCAAGACTGGTTCACAAGGCCATAAAAAATCGACCCAAATGTTGTGATAGGCTGATATGATCAGCCTTATCCGTACTGAAAGGAAGGATTTAACTCAACGGACCATGGCCTATCGAGGCTGGTCCCACCTATACATGAAAAATGACCCATACGTACTGATAGGCTGATACAACCAGCCATCCGTACTCCCTAGATGGACCAAGGACTGTCCAGACTGGTCCATCAGGCCATGAAAAATCTACCCATACGTATAAATAGGCTTATATGATCAGCCTAATCTGTACAGAATTGAAAGATGTAACTCAACGGACATGGACTGTCCAGACTGGTCCCATCAGTACATGAAAAATGACCCATACGTACTGATAGGCTAATACGATCAGCCATCTGTACTGCCTGGAAGGACCAAGGACTATCCAGACTGGTTCATCAGGCCTTGAAAAATCGACCCAAATGTACTGATAGGCTGATATGATCAGCCTTATCCGTACTGAATGAAAGGATTTAACTCAACCGACCATGGACTGTTCAGACTGGTCCCATCAGTACATGAAAAATGACCTATACATATTGATAGGCTGATACGATCAGCCATCCGTACTGCCAGGATGGACCAGGACTGTCCAGATTGGTCCATCAAGCCAGGAAAAATTGACCCCACATGTACTGATAGGCTTATATAATCAGCCTTTACAGTACTGAATTGAAGGATTTAACTCAACGGACAATGGACAGTTCAGATTGGTCCCATCAGTACATTAAAAGTGACCCATACGTATTGATAAGCTTATACGATCAGCCATCCGTACTACTTCGATGGACCAGGGACTGTCCAGACTGGTTCATCAGGCCATAAAAAATCGGCCCACTCGTACTGATAGGCTGATATGATCAGCCTTATCTGTACTTATTGGAAAGATTTAACTCAACGGACCATGGACTGTCTAGACTGGTTCAATCAGTACATGAAAACGACCCATACGTATTGATAGGCTTATACGATCGGCCATCCGTACTGCCTGGATGGACCAAGGACTGTCCAGACTGGTCAATCAGGCCATGAAAAATTGACCCCACATGTACTGATAGGCTGATATAATCAGCCTTTACAGTACTGAATTGAAGGATTTAACTCAACGGACAATGGACAGTTCAGATTGGTCCCATCAGTACATTAAAAGTGACCCATACGTATTGATAAGCTTATACGATCAGCCATCCGTACTACTTCGATGGACCAGGGACTGTCCAGACTGGTTCATCTGGCCATAAAAAATCGGCCCACTCGTACTGATAGGCTGATATGATCAGCCTTATCTGTACTTAATGGAAAGATTTAACTCAACGGACCATGGACTGTCTAGACTGGTTCAATCAGTACATGAAAACGACCCATACGTATTGATAGGCTTATACGATCGGCCATCCGTGCTGCCTGGATGGACCAAGGACTGTCCAGACTGGTCCATCAGGCCATGAAAAATCGACCCATACGTACTGATAGGCTGATATAATCAGCCTAATCTGTACTGAATGGAAAGATTTAACTCAACGGACAATGGAATGTCCAGACTGGTCCCATCAGTACATGAAAACGACCCATACGTATTGATAGGCTTATACGATCGGCCATCCGTACTGCTTGGATGGACCAAGGACTGTCCACAGTGGTCCATCAGGCCATGAAAAATCGACCCATACGTACTGATAGGCTGATATGATCAGCCTTATCTGTACAGCATGGAAAGATTTAACTCAACGGACCATGGACTGTCCAGACTGGTCCCATCAGTACATGAAAAATTACCGATACGTACTGATAGGTAGATACGATCAGCCATCCGTACTCCCTATATAGATCAAGGACTGTCCAGACGGATCCATCAGCCCATGAAAAATCTACCCATACGTATTGATAGGCTTATATGTCAGCCTTATCTGTACACAATGGAAAGATTTAACTCAACGGACATGGACTGTCTAGACCGGTCCCATCAGTACATGAAAAATGACCCATAAGGCTAATACGATCAGCCATCTTTACTGCTTGGAAGGACACAGGACTATCCAGACTGGTTCACCAGGCCATGAAAAATCGACCCAAATGTTGTGATATGCTGATATGGTCAGCCTTATCCGTACTGAATGGAAGAATTTAACTCAACAGACCATGGACTGTCCAGACTGGTCCCATCGGTACATGAAAAATGACCAATACGTACTAATAGGCTGATACGATCAGCCATCCGTACTGCTTTGATGGACCAAGGACTGTCCAGAGTGGTCCATCAGGCCATGAAAAATCGACCCATACGTACTGATAGGCTGATATGATCAGCCTTATCCGTACTAAACTGAAGTATTTAACTCAACGGACCATGGACTGTCCAGACTGATCCCATCAGTACATGAAAAATGACCCATACGTACTGATAGGCAGATACGATCAGCCATCCGTACTCCCTATGTGGACCAAGGACTGTCCAGACGGGTCCATCACCCCATGAACAATCTACCCATACGTATTGATAGGCTTATATGTCAGCCTTATCTGTACAGAATGGAACAATTTAACTCAACGGACATGGACTGTCGAGACTGGTCCCATCAGTACATGAAAAATGATCCATACGTACAGATAGGCTAATACGATCAGCCATCTTTACTGCCTGGAAGGACCAAGGACTATCCAGACTGGTTAACCAGGCCATGAAAAATCGACCCAAATGTTGTGATAGGCTGATATGATCAGCCTTATCCGTACTGAATGGAAGGATTTAACTCAACAGACCATGGACTGTCCAGACTCGTCCCATCAGTACAATAAAAGTGACCCATACGTATTGATAGGCTGATACGATCAGCCATCCGTACTGCTTGGATGGACCAAGGACTGACCAGAGTGGTCCATCAGGCCATGAAAAATCGACCCACACGTACTGATAGGCTTATATGATAAGCCTTATCTATACAGCATGGAAAGATTTAACTCAACGGACCATGGACTGTCCAGACTGGTCCCATTAGTACATGAAAAATGACCTACACGTACTGATAGGCAGATACAATCAGCCATCCGTACTCCCTATATGGACCAAGGATTCTCCAGACGGGTCCATCAGCTCATGAAAAATCTACCCATACTTATTGATAGGCTTATATGTCAGCCTTATCTGTACACAATGGAAAGATTTAACTCAACGGACATGGACTGTCTAGACCGGTCCCATCAGTACATGAAAAATGTCCCATAAGGCTAATACGATCAGCCATCTTTACTGCTTGGAAGGACACAGGACTATCCAGACTGGTTCACCAGGCCATGAAAAATCGACCCCAATGTTGTGATAGGCTGATATGATCAGCCTTATCCGTATTGAATGGAAGGATTTAACTCAACAGACCATGGACTGTCCAGCCTTGTCCCATCAGTACATGAAAAATGACCAATACGTACTAATAGGCTGATACGATCAGCCATCCGTACTGCTTGGATGGACCAAGGACTGACCAAAGTGGTCCATCAGGCCATGAAAAATCGACCCACACGTACTGATAGGCTGATATGATCAGCCTTATCCGTACTAAATGGAAGTATTTAACTCAACGGACCATGGACTGTTCAGACTGGTCCCATCAGTACACAAAAAATGACCCATACGTATTGATAGGCTGATACAATCAGCCATCCGTACTCCCTGGATGGACCAAGGACTGTCTAGATTTGTCCATCAGGCCATGAAAAATCGACCCATACGTACTGATAGGCTGATATGATCAGTCTATCGGTACAACATGGAAAGATTTAACTCAATGGACCATGGACTGTCCAGACTGGTCCCATCAGTAAATGAAAAATGACCCATACGTACTGATAGGCGGATACGATCAGCCATCCGTACTCCCTATATGGACCAAGGACAGTCCACACGGGTCCATCACCCCATGAAAAATCTACCCATACGTATTGATAGACTTATATGTCAGCCTTATCTGTCTAGAATGGAAAGATTTAACACAACAGACATGGACTGTCCAGACTGGTCCCATCAATAAATGAAAAATGACCCATACGTACTGATAGGCTAATACGATCAGCCATCTTTACTGCCTGGAAGGGCGGAGGACTATCCAGACTGGTTCACCAGGCCATGAAAAATCGACCCAAATGTTGTGATAGGCTGATATGATCACCCTTATCCATACTGAATGGAAGGATTTAACTCAACATACCATGGAATGTCCAGACTGGTCCCATCAGTACATGAAAAATGACCAATATGTACTAATAGGCTGATACAATCAGCCATCCGTACTGCTTGGATGGACCAAGGACTGACCAGAGTGGTCCATCAGGCCATAAAAAATCGACCCACACGTACTGATAGGCTGATATGATCAGCCTTATCCGTACTAAGTGGAAGTATTTAACTCAACGGACCATGGACTGTTCAGACTGGTCCCATCAGTACATGAAAAATGACCCATACGTATTGATAGGCTGATAAGATCAGCCATCCGTACTCCGTGGATGGACCAAGGACTGTCCAGACTGGTCCCATCAGTACATGAAAAATGACTCATACGTACTTATAGGCAGATACGATCAGCCATCCGTACTCCCTATATGGACCAAGGACTGTCCAGACGGGTCCATCAGGCCATGAAAAATCTACCCATACGTACTAATAGGCTGATATGATCAGCCTTATCCGTACTGAATGGAAGTATTTAACTTCTTGGAATATGGACTGTTCAGACTGGTCCCATCAGTACATGAAAAATGAACCATACATACTGATAGGCTGGTATGATCAGCCATGCGTACTCCCTGGATGGACCAAGGACTGTCCGGAGTGGTCCATCAGGCCATGAAAAAATGACCCATACGTACTGATAGGCTGATACGATCAGCCATCCGTACTCCCTAGATGGACCAAGGACTGTCCAGACTGGTCCATCAGGCCATGAAAAATCAACCCATACATACTGATAGGCTGATATGATCAGCCTTATCTGTACAGCATGGAAAGATTTAACTCAACGGACCATGGACTGTCCAGACTGGTCCCATCAGTACATGAAAAATGACCCATACGTATTGATAGGCAGATACGATCAGCCATCCGTACTCCATATATGGACCAAGGACTGTCCAGACGGGTCCATCAGCCCATGAAAAATATACCCATACATATTGATAGGCTTATATGTCAGCCTTATCCGTACATAATGGAAAGATTTAACTCAACGGACATGGACTGTCCGGACTGGTCCCATTAGTACATGAAAAATGACCCATACGTACTGATAGGCTAATACGATCAGCCATCTTTACTGCCTGGAAGGACCAAGGACTATCCAGACTAGTTCACCAGGCCATGAATAATCGACCCAAATGTTGTGATAGGCTGATATGATCAGCCTTATCTGTACTGAATGGAAGGATTTAACTCAATGGACCATGGCCTGTCGAGGCTGGTCCCACCTATACATAAAAAATGACCCATACGTACTGATGACTGATACGATCAGCCATCTGTCTTACCTGGATGGACCAAGGACTGTCCGGACTGGTCCATCAGGCCATGAAAAATCGACCCATACGTACTAATAGGCTGATTCGCTCAGCCATCCGTACTGTTTGGATGGACCAAGGACTGTCTAGCATGGTCCACCAGGCCATGAAAAATCGACCCATACGTACTGATAAGCTGATATGATCAGCCTTATCCGTACTAAAGGTAGTATTTAACTCAACGGACCATGGACTGTTCAGACTGGTCCCATCAGTACATGAAAAATGACCCATACATATTGATAGGCTGATACGATCAGCCATCCGTACTCCCTGGATGGACCAAGGACTGTCCACAGTGGTCCATCAGGCCATGAAAATCGACCCATACGTACTGATAGGCGGATATGATCAGCCTTATCTGTACAACATGGAAAGATTTAACTCAACGGACAATGGACTGTCCAGACTGGTCCCATCAGTACATGAAAAATGACCCACCTGTACTGATAGGCAGATACGATCAGCCATCCGTACTCCCTATATGGACCAAGGACTGTCGCGACGGGTCCATCACCCGATGACAAATCTACCCATACGTATTGATAAGCTTATATGTCAGCCTTATCTGTACAGAATGGAAAGATTTAACTCAACGGACATGGACTGTCAAGACTGGTCCCATCAGCACATGAAAAATGACCCATACGTACTGACAGGCTAATACGATCAGCCATCTTTACTGCCTGGAAGGACCAAGGACTATCCAGACTGGTTCGCCAGGCCATGAAAAAATCGACCCAAATGTTGTGATAGGCTGATATGATCAGCCTTTTCCGTACTGAATGGAAGGATTTAACTCAAC
>MU107934.1:7331-28360 GCA_012274485.2 Sinapis alba | reverse complement strand
CATTAGGACTGAAGATAACATTACAATTCAGATCAGTAGTTGCCTTTTTAACCGAGAGTAAGTTGGATGCAAATGAGGGCATGTAAAATGCTTTAGACTCTTTTTCAAACAGCTTTAAGTTCCCTATACCTTTAATAGGTATTCTATCACCATTAGCAATTGTCACACTTCCTAGAGCAGGCTCTATGTTACTAATGAGACTAGAATCCTTAATCATGTGATGAGATGCTCCTGAATCAATTACTAATGGTTTAACATTCAGTGATTTATGTAAGACATTACTACTAATGTTACCAGAGTTTGCATTGAGGGCTTTGATCAAGGCCTCAATGTCTGACTTGCGGATGAATGCATCCTCTTGGGCAGGCTGAGAAGAAGCTCCAACAGCATAGGTTGGTGCGTGTGTAGTTGACACCAAAGCCCTCCCTTCACTAGCTAGGTGCATGGGTTGAACCATCTGCTGGTCATTCTGTTGAACAGCTTCATTTGCTCTTGCTTGATTGTACTTGTTGGCTGGAGCTGGCCTGAGGTGTGGGTGGAGGATCCAGCAATTGTTTTTGGAGTGCCCTTGCCTCTTGCAATGCTCGCAAGTCACAGATTTGTCTCCTCCTCCTCTTGGTTTGAAGTAGGCTTTATTTGCTGAAGCATTCCCCACCTTGTCAGCCTTGTTTGCCATAGAGAGTTCTCCTTTTCCACCAAACAAGCCATCTGAGCCTAACTCTTTCTGAAGTTGGGCACACACATCATCATAGCTAGGGAGCTCCTTGGCTTGCAATATGTCTTTGAGAAGGTCACTGAAGCTTGAGTTCAGTGTGAGAAGTAACCCAAATACTTTGTCTTGCTCACGCCTTTCTTCAAGAGTATTAGGGTCAGTGGTACTTGGTCTAAGTATCTCAAGCTCAGACCACAGTTGGCTGTACTTTCTGTTGACATGAAGAAATGAATGGCAGCATTTAGATGAAGCTAGAGGAATAAGGACAACTCGGATTAAAGTGAGGTAACTTGTCAACCAAGGCTGTCCGTACAACCTAAGCAGCTAGAGTGACTTGCAAGGCAAGTGAAGAAGAGAGAGCAACCCGGAATGGAGCAAGGATGAGTTACTTAAACTTGCATAAGGCATGGTGACCATTTGGAGGTTGGATCACGTGTGGAGAGGAAGCTGGACACTGTGGGACATTAGGACCTGTCCCTTTCTCTGGTCCAGGACAGTGGGACAGTGGGACAGTCTGAACCAAGACAGTGGGACAGTTTGGACCATTCTTAATTGTTTATTCTATTTACTTGTTTAATAGTTTCCTAGGATATTTCTATTGCCTATTTATGTAACCTTGCTTGCAAACAATTAATCTAAGGAATTCAGTTCCTCCTTTCTCAGTCTCTCTCTATCTCACACGAAATCCTCTCTCTCTCCTCATGTTCTTCACTTAATTCTCTTAAAATCTCATGGTATCAGAGCAACTTTGCTCCTGAAACCTCATTCTCTTTCAATATTCTCCATCTATTCTTACTAATCTTCCGCAAATCTACTCAAATACTCTGATTCTCTTTCATATTTTTTGAAAATACTTTGTTCTCTCTGTTCTTGAGGTGTTCTTGATGGATATGGCAGAAAACTCAAAAATGGTTATAATTCCAGTTACCCTAAAGGGAACTAATTACTTACTGTGGGCAAGACTTGCAAAGACTGCTGTTGGAGGCAGAGGTCTCTGGGAAGTGGTTGAAGAAGGCAAGAACCCAATGAAGACCATTCTAGGAGAGGATGGCAAAAAATTTGTGGTGGCTGATGCTGGCGACAAGAAGAGAGGTCGGGAGGATCTCATGGTGTTGTCTATCATTCAAAACAGCCTTGAAGCCTCAATCTTGGAAGCTTACTCCTACTGTGAAACTTCCAAGGAGTTGTGGGATACACTCAAGAAAGTGTATGGCAACATTTCCAGCCTAAACAGGGTGTTTGAAGTTAAAAGAGCTATCAACACCCTTACCCTAGAGGATGTTGAGTTCTCTAAGCACTTTGGGAAGTTCAGATCATTGTGGGCAGAGCTGGAGATGTTGAGGCCAGGGACTGTGGATCCGGATGTGCTCAATGAGAGGAGAGAACAAGATAAGGTCTTTGCCTTGCTGTTCACCCTCAATCCAGGGTATAATGACCTAATCAAGCATATCCTAAGAAGTGAGAAGCTACCATCACTAGATGATGTGTGTGCTCAGATTCAAAAGGAGCAAGGATCAGTGGGTCTCTTTGGAGGAAAAGGAGAGCTTATCATGGCAAATCAAGCTGATGGAGCAGAGAACAAAGCTGAGGGCGTGGCTAACAAAGGGGTTTACAAACCAGAGGATAAGAAGGTTTGGGTGTGTGACCATTGCAAGAAGAAGGGCCATGGCAAAGACAAATGCTGGATTCTTCATCCACACCTAAAACTTCAGAAGTTTAGAACCCCTTATGCTGATGCAAGAGCTCACTTCTCTGGTGAAGTAAGAGAACCATCTACTCCAAGGTGCCCCATGACTGCTGGTGAAGGAAAGGCTTTGACATTCAGTGGTTCAACCATGAGGACTACACAAGATGATGCACTCAAGAGATCAGACCTTGAGGCCTTCATCAAAGCTCTTAAAGAGCATTCTGGTAACACACTTGGTATCTCCCTTAGTGCATCTTATAACACACCTAGTGCTCTTGTTACTTCAATAAATGCACATAGTAGTGTTAAGCCTTTAGTTATAGACTCAGGAGCTTCTCACCACATGATTAGTCATGCTAAGTTGATTAGTAACATAGAACCTGTCCTAGGTAATGTCATGATTGCAAATGGAGATAAAATTCCAATTAAAGGTGTAGGAACTCTCAAACTGTTTGATAAGGATACACAAGCCTTTTATATGCCAACCTTTGCCTCAAATTTATTATCTGTCAAGAAAGCTACCACTGACCTAAATTGTAATGTGATCTTCAGTCCTAATGGAGTTGTGTTTCAGGATATTGAGACCCTTAGGTTGATTGGCAAAGGTGTTACAAAGGAGGATTTGTACCTGCTTGAAGACACCAAGACCACTTCTAATTTATCTTCAGCTTTTAGTTCAATTCCTGTTTTAGAAAATGATGTATTATGGCATGCTAGACTAGGCCATCCCCATTCTCGTGCACTGAACTTATTACTTCCTGAAATTTCATTTAAAAGTGATGGCTGTGAAGCATGTATACTTGGCAAACATTGCAAGACTGTGTTTCCTAAGTCATCTACTATCTATGAAAATTGCTTTGATCTTATACATTCTGATGTTTGGACTGCACCATGCATTTCTAGGGAGAATCATAAATATTTTGTCACATTTATAGATCAAAAATCTAAGTATACTTGGCTGACTATGATTCAAACTAAAGATAGAGTGTTAGATGCATTTATCAACTTTCAGAACTACATAACTAATCACTTTAATGTCAAGATCAAAGTATTCAGGTCAGATAATGGAGGGGAATACACAAGTCATTCTTTCAAAAACCATCTTGCCAAACATGGGATTATCCATCAAACCAGCTGCCCATATACACCACAACAAAATGGTGTAGCTGAGAGGAAGAACAGACACCTCATGGAAGTAGCAAGGTGTATGATGTTCTACACCAATGTACCAAAACGTTTCTGGAGTGATGCAGTCATGACAGCATGCTATCTAATCAACAGAACTCCAACAAGAATCTTGAACGACCTCACACCATATGAGGTACTAAACAAAAGAAAACCCTCTCTCACTCACTTGCGTGTATTTGGTTGCTTGTGTTATGTCTTACAACCAGGTGAGCAGAGAAACAAACTAGAAGCAAGAAGTACTAAGGCAGTGTTCCTTGGATACTCACCTACCCAAAAGGGGTACAAGTGCTATGCTCCAGAAACCAGCAGAATGTTAGTCTCAAGGGATGTCAAGTTTGTGGAATCAAGAGGTTATTATGAGGAGAAGAATTGGGACAAGCTCAAAGATCTCTCTCAAACACCTTCAGATAGGGCAGACAACCTGAGGCGCATTATGGAGAATCTTGGCATTAGCATGCCACAACCAAGTCGTGAGGAAAGATCAGCAAACAATCAAGAGAATGGACAAATTCAAGAGGAACAAGGTCCAACAACTGTGATTGGAGAGGCTGGTCAGTCTGAAGATAACTCTCATCCTAATCCTGAAGGGGGGAGACAAGAAAAACCATATGATGGTCATGTTCATGATCAGCATGAGAGGCAGCAACAAGAGGCAGCAGATCAACATACTGAAGCAGATTCAGATGGGCATGAGGAAGCTAGTGTAGTAGCTCAGCCGCTTAGGAGAAGCACAAGGCTAGGGAAAGATCCATCCAACTGGATCAATACAAGAGTTTACTTCAATAGTCAAGCAGTAGCACATCCCATTCAAGCAGTCTGCTCTCTTGCTCATTATCCAATGGAATATCAAGCATTCATCACCAACATTGATCAAGAGTACATACCAAAGTCTTATGAAGAGGCAATGCAACTTGATGAATGGAGAGACTCAGTTGGAGATGCAATCAATGCCATGATCAAGAATGACACTTGGTATGAGACTGAACTCCCCAAAGGCAAGAAGGCAGTAACAAGTAGGTTACTCTTCACCATTAAATACTTAGCAAATGGAAAACCAGAGAGGAAGAAGCCTAGGCTTGTTGCAAGAGGATATACTCAGGTCTATGGGGAAGATTATCTTGATACATTTGCTCCAATGACTAAGCTTCATACAATCAGAATTGTTCTCTCATTGGCAGTCAATTTGGAATGGGATCTATCGCAAATGGATGTCAATAATGCATTTCTTCAAGGTGAATTAGAAGATGAAGTCTACATGAGACCACCCCCTGGTATGGATAACCTTGTACAACCAGGGAATGTTCTGAGGCTAAAGAAAGCTATCTATGGACTAAAGCAATCTCCAAGAGCCTGGTACCACAAGCTGAGTACAACCCTCAATGGAAGAGGCTTCAACAAGTCTGAAGTGAAAGAATAAGTAGATTTGATGTTCTGAATTGTAAGAGTATGAAGAACAGCAAGAACAAGAGAGAGAGAGAGGGAGAATTCGTTTGCAAGAGAGAGAGAGAGAGAGAAAAACTAAGTATTTGAGGAATTGTTTCCTTGATTAATTCTGAATGCAGCATACAATATTTATAATAGAAACACTTAGCTACTTGACAAGAGAAATAAGACTAAAATATATTGATCTGAACAAGGTGAAAGTGACAGAACTCCAACGGCTCTCTCTGCCTCCTAATCTCGCCTGAGAGGTCTGATGAATGAGAGATGTGTATGAGTGTTTAAGAGACTATGAAGAGATTAGAGAGACTGAGAGACTAAGAGATTAAGAGATTAGAGAGTTTCTGTATCAAGAACAAGTTTCATAACCATGAAGGAGGAGGGGAAACCCCCCTCTCTCTTTTGAAGATACAAATTGCCAACTACATAGGCTTTTATAAGGTTTACACTTGCAAATCATAAACCTAGATCTAATGGTTGATAATGCTTGAATGATGGACGACCAGGATGGAGTCTTGGGCTGATCTTGGTGACTGAATCTGATTGGATGGTTCAAACTGGTCAAGGGAAGGCTGGCTTCTGATTGGCTAGCTTAAGGCTCCCATGAACCTGCCCACTTCTTTGGCTAGATACATGGTCTCCTTTGCTTTCTCTTTACAGCCAAGAGTCAGCCTGTCTTGTTGACCACGCCCTCTCTCCTTCTTATCCATAAACTATCTGATTACAATCAGATAAGGTCGCCTGATTGCTCCCTTAACCGGCGCCCTAAGTTTGCACAACTTTTGATCAGTCTCGGGTGAATGCTACAGACTGCATGTCCGTACCTCGCCCTATTGTTGCACATCTCTTCTTAGCTTCTCTAATGGTCGAACCTGACTCGGTTAGGGTTGCCCTAAGTTTGCACGATCCGTACGGTTCTGTACCGTCTGTACCGTCTGAACCTCTGGGATGCCCTATATTTGCACCATCACCCAACTATCTCCAAATGGTGTCTAAGTCCCTCCTGGACTTGACCCTATCTTTTATCACCTCATTTAGATACTTGTAGGCACTCTTGAACACTCCTGAAGCCTTGACAAACAATCTCCGGAGGTCTTGCCCTATTCTTGCCCAAGACCCAAACTCAGCCCAACTCCTCCTTTGGCTCAATTTCTTTCTTCAAGTTAACATGCCATATGTCCAAACAGGCTAAACATGGATATCCTGATTAGAAAGTGGAATAACTTCTTAAACATAACTCCTTTGGGATTTATTCAACTTCATGGATACTCTCCACTGAATAATGGTTCCAAATCAATCTTCTTACATAGTGACTCATCTTGGTTTGATTAGGATCTTGACGAACTTGCCATATGTCCAAACATGCTAAACATGGATATATCCTGATTAGAAAGTGGAATAACTTCTTAAACATAACTCCTTTTGGATTTATTCAACTTCATGGATACTCTCCACTCAATAATGGTTCCAAATCAAGCTTCTTACATAGTGATTCATCCGGGTTTGATTAGAAGCTTGAAGAACTTGCCATATGTCCAAACATGCTAAACATGGATATCCTGGTTAGAAAGTTGAATAACTTCTTAAACATAACTCCTTTGGGATTCATTCTACTTTATGGATACTCTCCACTGAATAATGGTTCTAAATCAAGCTTCTTACGTAGTGATTCTTCCTGGTTTGATTAGAAGCTTCAAGAACTTACCATATGTCCAAACAAGCTAAACATGAATATCCTGATTAGAAAGTGGAATAACTTCTTAAACATAACTCCTTTGAGATTGATACAACTTCATGGATACTCTACACTGAATAATGGTTCCAAATCAAGCTTTTACATAGTGATTCATCCTGGTTTGATTAGAAGCTACAAGAACTTGCCATATGTCCAAACAGGCTAAACATGGATATCCTGATTAGAAATTGGAATAACTTCTTAAACATAACTCCTTTGGGATTGATTCAACTTCATGGATACTCTCCACTGAATATTGGTTCCAGATCAAGCTTCTTACATAGTGATTCATCTTGGTTTGTTTAGAAGCTTGAAGAACTTGACATATGTCCAAACAGGCTAAACATGGATATCTTGATTAGAAAGTGGAATAACTTCTTAAACATAACTCCTTTGGGATTGATTCAACTTTATGGATATTCTCCGCTGAATAATGATTCCAGATCAAGCTTATTACGTAGTGATTCATCTTGGTTTGTTTAGAAGCATGAAGAACTTGCCATATGTCCAAACAGGCTAAACATGGATATCCTGATTAGAAAGTGGAATAACTTCTTCAACATAACTCCTATGGGATTTATTCAACTTCATGAAAGACACTCCATTGATTAGGTGATATTTGTGTGAAGAACAATGAAGAATAGAGGGACTTCATCAGCCTCTGGTTTGGTTCAACACTTCATAAGGAGATATATCCTTCAACACCTTGGTAGGAATCCTATTGATCAGATAGCATGTTGTCACCACAACATCACTCCAGAATCTCTTAGGAACATTTGCATGGAACATCATTGATCTAGCAATCTCCATCAGATGCATATTCTTTCTTTCAGCCACTCCATTTTGCTGAGGTGTATAAGGACAACTTGTTTGGTGAACTATGCCATGTTTTGCCAAAAGATTCTTGAAAGCATGGCTTGTATACTCTCCTCCATTGTCTGACCTTAGTACCTTCAGATTAGCCTTAAAGTGGTTAGTAATATAAGATTGAAAGTTCATAAAAGCATCTAACACACGATCCTTAGATGGAAGCAATGTAATCCAAGTGTACTTTGATTTTTCATCAATAAAGGTGACAAAGTACTTGTGATTATCCCTAGACAAACAAGGAGAGTTCCACACATCAGAATGAATTAAATCAAAACATTTTTCATATATTGTTCCTGATGTTGGAAACACAGATTTGCAATGCTTTCCTAAAATACATGCTTCACATTCTAGATGACTAAATGACATATTAGGCATCATGAGTTCTAATGCACGTGAGTGTGGGTGGCCTAATCTAGCATGCCAAGTACTGCTATCACATAGATTAGTACTAGTCATGCATAAAGGAGTAGAAGAAGTAGAGTAAGAAAGCTTAGTCTTTTGGAGATGGTATAAACCATCTTTGCTGTTGCCTTCTCCAATCACCTTCCCTGTCTTAAGGTCCTGAAACTCAACATCATTAGGCCTAAAAACCACCTGACAATTCAGGTCAACAGTGGCCTTTTTCACTGAGAGTAAGTTAGAAGCAAAACCAGGCATATAGAAGGCAGTGGATTCCCTATCAAACAACTTAAGGTTCCCTATTCCTTCTATCTTCACCTTATCTCCATTTGCTATTGTAACATTCCCTAAGGCAGGCCTAATATCACTAATGAGATTCCTATCACTAATCATATGATGACTAGCTCCTGAATCTATTATGATTGGCTTAGAGATAAGGGAATGTGTACCAGACTTCTTTGAGGAGATAATGGCTTTGGCTGCCTTGATCAGTGGCTCAATATCACTCATTCTGATGGGACCATCATTGATCACAGCCTTGCTCCAACTTTCTCCTCCATTAGAGTCACTGATGAGTGATGAATACATAGATGCTCCTTTAAGACCTTGTTGATCATCCACTTCACCTTTGAGTTTTATTCCACCAGACTTGAAATCAAAGCAGCTTTGTTTGATTTTCTTCTTGACATGTCTTTTCTTGGTTTTCCTTGATCCAGGCACTAACACCATCCTTCCATTCTTGCTGTGCATATCTTTAAGAGCTGGCTTGCTTTCCCTTCTAAAGAGATTGTGTGATATTTGTTCTCTCTGAACTAGAGCACACACGCCATCAAGGTTAGGAAGTTTCTCTTCCCGCAGAACATGCTTGATCAACTGGTTGTAGGATGGGCTTAGATTCAGGAGAAGACTAAAGACCTTGTCTTGTTCATATCTTTCTCTTATGACATCTGGATCAACTGAGAATGGCCTCAGTGTATCTAGTTCTGCCCACAAGCTTCTAAACTTGCCAAAATACTGATTAAACTCCAATTCCTCCTGACTGAAGTTGTTGATAATCCTCTTGACTTCAAACACTCTGCTCAGGTTGGAGAGATTCCCATAAACAATTTTAAGGCTCTCCCATAGATCATTGGCTGTTTCACAGTGTGAATAAGCCTCCAATATTGAATCTGAGAGAGAGCTGTGAATGATCTCAAGTGCTAGCTGGTCTTCTTGAACCCACTTGTCTTCATTCTTCAGGCCACTCGCCTGAATCTCCTCTTGAGCCATCCTCTTTGAAGCTGCAGCCTTTATGATGTGGCTGTCCCAAAGTCCATGACTCCCTAAGGTAACTCTGGCCACTCTTGACCACAGCAGATAGTTAGAACCCTCAAGGGTTACTGGAATAAGAATTATTTTCTCCATTTCCATGGCTGGTTTTCTTTTATCCAGTGGACAAAGATTAAGGAACCAGAGACTGGAGAATAGATTTTTTCAAACAAGAAAGAGTTTAGAAACTCAGATTAAATCAGGAATTTATGGAAATGGAAGATGGTAAAGAGAGGTTTTGAAACAGGGTATGAAAAACAGAGTAAAGAAAAACAGAGAGAGAAAACACAGAGTATGATTGCGGAAGTTGAGTGAGAAAAAAGAGGTCTCAAGAGCTTAGTGCTCTGATACCATGTTAGAATTGGGACAATATGAGGAGAATAGAAGAGAATGATTGAGTTTAGGTGATATTTGTGTGAAGAACAATGAAGAACAGAGTAAGAACAAGAGAATATGATTCTGGACAGTGTAAGAGAGAGGGAGGAGAGAGAGTGACGAATTTGAGAGTAAAAGAGAGAGAAAGGGAGATTATTCTCCTTAATATTATTTCTCAGCTTGCACATTACATATATAGGGAAACCAGAGAGAGAGGGGACAGTGACACAAATAATAAACAAAGTATACATTATTTAAATCAGTTCTGGATGCCTGAAAGTGACAGTACCTAACAGCTCTCTTCTCCCCATTCAGAACATGTGATTCTTCTCTATTTAAATTCAAATCTTGCCAACTCCTCTCCAACAGTCCTCTTAGCATCTGAATACATTCTGTAGGAAATCACATCAGTTCCCTGCCTCTCAAGGCAAGTTAGGGCAGAGTTGGTTACTTGTGATCCAAGACTGTACGGAATGTCTTTTCTCTCAAGTAACCAAAACATCTGATCTTCTCTTGTCAATGCATCTTCTTATCTTTGGTTCATCATTTCAATAATACACTGAATAATGGTTCCAAATCAATCTTCTTACATAGTGATTCATCCTGGTTTGATTAGAAGCTTAAAGAACTTGCCATATGTCCAAACAGGCTAAACATGGATATCCTGATTAGAAAGTGGAATAACTTCTTTAACATAAATCCTTTGGGATTTATTCAACTTCATGGATACTATCCACTGAATAATGGTTCCAAATAAAGATTCTTACATAGAAATTCATCCTGGTTTGATTAGAAGCTTGCAGAACTTGCCATATGTCCAAAGAGGCTAAACATGGATATCCTCAGTAAAAAGTGGAATAACTTCTTAAACATAAATCCTTTGGGATTTATTCAACTTCAAGGATTCTTGCCACTGAATAAAATTTCCAAATAAATCTTCTTACATAGTGATTCATCCTGGTTTGATTAGGAGCTTGAAGAACTTGCCATATGTCCAAACAGGCTAAACATCGATATCCTGATTAGAAAGTGGAATAACTTCTTAAACATAACTTCTTTGGGATTGATTCAACTTCATAAAAGACTCTCCATTGATTAATGGTTCCAAATCAAGCTTTTTACATAGTGATTCATCCTGGTTTGATTAGAAGCTTGAAGAACTTGCCATATGTCACAACAGGCTAAACATGGATATCATGATTAGAAAGTGGAATAACTTCTTAAACATAACTCCTTTGGGATTTATTCAACTTCATGGATACTCTCCACTGAATAATGGTTCCAAATCAAACTTCTCACATAGTGATTCATTCGGTTTGATTAGAAGCTTGAAGAACTTGCCATATGTCCAAACAGGCTAAACATGGATATCCTGATTAGAAAGTGGAATAAGTTATTCAACATAACTCCTATGGGATTTATTCAACTTCATGAAAGACTCTCCACTGAATAATGGTTCCAAATCAAGCTTTTTACATAGTTATTCATCCTGGTTTGATTAGAAGCTTGAAGAACTTGCCATATGTCACAAGAGGCTAAACATGGATATCCTTATTAGAAAGTGGAATAACTTCTTAAACATAACTCCTTTGGGATTTATTCAACTTCATGGATACTATTCACTGAATAATGGTTCCAAATAAAGATTCTTACATAGTAATAAAATATTTAGAAATAGAATGAGATAGATGAAGAAAGAAGAGAGAATAGAACAGATTTTGACAGAAATGAGAAGATTAGTGAAGAATCATCATAAACACCAAGAACTAGAGAGAGAAGCTTAAGAACAAGAGAGAGAGACCCAAAACTGTATCTTTATTATTGAGAGCAAAGGTTACAATATATAACAAAAGGAAACAAGGGCATTTCGAATCAGGAAGCATGTGGAGTCAAAGGAGAGGAGCGCCTGGTTTGAATCTTAGCCAATGGAGTGGCTCACATGTGTGAAGCATCTTGGCATCTTGGTCAAGATCCTGACAGCCTGGCACAGCTGTCAGGCGCGTCCCCCTTATCCATCTGACAGTAAGAAGCCCAAGGTAAAGCAGCCAAAGTAACTCTTGATCAGTTACCTTCCACCCGGGTAACTTGGACACTCCTTGTCCTTGTACGGCCTTGTACGGCCTTTGTACGGACTGTACGGCCTTGTACGGCCTCAGTCACTTCAACTCCAACCTTCTCCTCCTTCTCTTAACACTTCATTCCCTCATGTTGATCCTTTGCATCTCCAACATATCTCATCATAACTCAACACTCCCCCTCAAGCTTGACAATGTAGTGGTCAAGCTTGGAAGCCATGAGTTCTTCCTCATTAAAAACCTCACCAAGGAAAACCCATTGGGACAAAACCTTGATGAGGGAAAAAGAGTGAAGAACTCATGACTAAGGGACTTAGCTGCTGCTGGGGTTAAGATCAATGAGCCCCAATCTGATATGAATGGACTCAATGGTCTTCTGTTTTGCAGCCTTAGTAAACACATCTGCAAGCTGATCTTCACTCCTTGTATAACATGGCAGAATCACTCCAAGGACAATCATCTGCCTCACCTTGTGACAATCGACCTCAATATGCTTGGTCCTCTCATGGAACACTGAATTTGTGGCAATGTGGATGGCAGCCTGGTTGTCACAATGCATTGTCATAGGAGTAGCCTGCTCAATGTTCAAGTGCTTCAGTATCCCTTTTATCCAGATGAGCTCATTGGTCAGCTTCAGCATTGCCCTATACTCAGCTTCAGCACTGGAGCATGACACCACTTTCTGCTTCTTGCTCTTCCAAGTAACTAGGTTCCCTCCAATGAAGGTGCAATACCCTGTGGTGGACCTCCTGTCAGCTCTATCACCAGCCCAGTCAGCATCACAATAGCCAACCACTTCAGTGCTTCCATTACATCCCATCCATACTCCTTGGCCTGGTGATCCATTAAGGTAGCTCAATATCCTGTCCACCATGTTCCAATGATGCTCCTTTGGTACTTGCATATGTTGACTCACCTGATTCACAGCAAAACATATATCAGGCCTTGTGATAGTTAAGTAGATCAACTTACCAACAAGCTTTCTATAAAGCTTGGCATCATGGAAGGGCTTGCTGTCTTCAATCTCCCCCTCTCGTGGAAGCTTATATCCATCCTCCAGTGGCATCTTGGCTGTCTTTCCTCCAAGTTTACCTGCATCCTTCAAAAGATAAAGTGTATACTTTCTTTGGGACATGAACAAACCTTCCTTGGACCTACATATCTCAATACCACGGAAGTATTTCATTTCTCCCAAATCTTTGATTTCAAACACAAATTTAAGAAAGTCCTTTGTAGCTTGTATACCCACTTTGTCACTCCCTGTTATGATTATATCATCAACATAAACAAGGAGGACAATGATACCTGTATTAATCTGAGGAGTATTGACATAAAGATATAAGAAGAAGAGATGCATCAGGAGAGTAGAAGAAGATACATTAGGAATCAAGGCATTCTGTACAGACTTGGCTTGCATGAAAGTAACCAGCCTTTGGTTACCTTGGAAGACAAGGCTGAGTATGGTTTGAATTCAAATAATTCAAACTCGTCCCAAGCCTCTTCTGAAGTCAATCTGGCCGTTGGCAAGCTCAGGCACATGTGGGAGTTTTTAAATAGTTAAAGTCACATGTTCCACTTAGAGGAGAGAGGAGGAGATGGCCGTTTAGGTCAGGTCACTTTCAACCTCAGCTTGCAACCACATTGTTTATATTATTCTCTTTGTTTGTATGCAATCTGATTTCCTTTTAAATATTGTAACCATGTGAACCAAGTTAATCAAGGAAACAAATCCTTCTTTACTCTCTCTCTCTCCATTCGAATACTCTCTTCTCTCTCACGGATTCCACTCTCTCTCTCTTGTTCTTCATTCTGTTCTTCATAAACTTTCATGGTATCAGAGCTTTAAGCTCCTGATAACCTATTTTCCTTCCGCAAAGCTACTCTAAATCACTCATACTTTCCCTTGATCGGTTTACATTCTCCAAATCTGTTTTGAAATTTCTTTATTCATTGGGTAATAGAAACTGTTCTTGAGAGTTCTTGAGAGTTCTTGAGGTTCTTACTCTTTTCTTGGAAGTGCTCACTCTGTTCTGTCCATATCTCTTCCATTCTAGCTTACTACACTCAGCTAGGCTCATCCAGGCTTGGAAAATTCAAATTCCCTCTTGGCGCCTACCTTTCTTCAAGTTAAAGATGGAACAAAACAGACAAGTCCACATTCCGGTTGTTCTCAAGGGAGCAAACTACATTACTTGGTCAAGACTGACCAAAACAGCTCTTGGAGGAAGAGGCTTATGGGGGCACATCACTTCAAGTGAGGCACCAAAGCAAATCACCCAAGGAGAAGATGGCAAGGAGGTTGTAGTGACAGATGAAGGCAAATGGGGTCAGGAAGACCTCATGGTGCTGTCTTCCTTGCAAAGCTCACTTGATACTCCTATCATGGAGGCTTACTCACACTGTGAGACAGCCAAGCAGCCATGGGACACCTCGCACAAGGTGTATGGCAACACTTCAAACTTAACCAGGATCTTTGAAGTAAAGAGAGCCATCAATAATCTGCAACAAGAGGAGATGGATCTCACAAAGCATTTGGGGAAGTACAGCCAGCTATGGTCAGAACTTGAGATGCTAAGGCCAAGTACCACTGATCCCAACACACTTGAGGAAAGGCGTGAGCAAGATAAAGTCTTTGGACTCCTTCTCACATTGAACTCAAGCTTTAGTGATCTCCTTAAGCACATACTAAGGTCCAAGGAACTCCCAAGCTATGATGATGTGTGTGCTCAGCTTCAGAAGGAGCTAGGTTCAAATGGTCTGTTTGGTGGAAAGGGGGATCTTTCTATGGCACACAAGGCTGAGAAAGTTGAGATGGTCTCAGCCAACAAGGCTAATTTCAAGCCACGAGGAGGAGGAGACAAGTCTGTGACTTGTGAGCATTGCAAGAGGCAAGGCCACTCCAAGAACAACTGTTGGATCCTTCACCCTCACCTCAGACCAGCCTCAACTAACAAGTACCCTCAAGCTAGAGCACATGAAGCAAGAGCCCTTGAGTCCACAGGGCCAAACAGCGTGCGCATGGGAGAGGATGGAAGAGCTATGGTTTCAACCTCAAACACTGCTGGATCCACAGCTCATGCTCTCTCAACCATCCCAAGATGATGCCTTCATCCGCAAGTCAGACATTGAGGCCTTGATCAAAGCTCTCAATGCAAATTCTGGTAACACTACGAGTAATACTTTAAATGCATTATCTAGTGTTAAACCATTGATTATTGACTCAGGAGCATCTCATCACATGATTAAGGATTCTAGTCTCATTAGCAATGTAGAACCTGCCTTAGGTAGTGTAGTTATTGCTAATGGAGATAGGATCCCAATTAAAGGCATAGGAAACTTGAAACTGTTTGAAAAAGAATCTAAAGCTTTTTATATGCCTACATTCACATCCAACCTAATATCTGTTAAAAAGGGAACTACTGATCTTAATTGAAATGTTATCTTTAGTCCTAATGATGTCTACTTTCAGGATATTGAGACTAGTAGGATGCTTGGAAAAGGTGTGAGCAAGGGAGACTTGTATTTGCTTGAAGACACCAACCTGAGTTCTAATTTATCTTATGCTTTTAGCTCTGCTCCTGTTATTGCTTCTGATGTTCTATGGCATGCTAGATTAGGCCATCCTCACTCTAGGGCCCTAGGACTAATGTTGCCTTCTATTTCTTTTAAAAATGATAGCTGTGAAGCATGTATCCTTGGTAAACATTGCAAGACAGTATTCACTAAATCAAGTACTATTTATGAGCATTGTTTTGATTTAGTTCACTCAGATGTTTGGACTGCTCCTTGTGTTTCTAGAGAAAATCACAAGTATTATGTAATCTTTATTGATGAAAAATCTAAGTATACTTGGCTAACATTAATCAAATCCAAAGATAGAGTGTTAGAAGCATTTATGAACTTTCAAAACTATGTTACTAACCACTTTAATGCCAAGATCAAAATATTTAGGTCATATAATGGTGGAGAATACACAAGCCATGCCTTCAAAAACCACTTAGCCAAGCATGGAATCATTCATCAAACAAGCTGCCCATACACACCCCAACAAAATGGAGTGGCTGAGAGAAAGAATCGCCATCTTATGGAAGTGGCCAGAAGCATGATGTTTCATACAAATGTCCCAAAGAGGTTTTGGGGAGATGCTGTGGTAGCTGCATGCTATCTTATCAACAGAACACCTACAAGGGTTCTCCATGATGTCTCTCCTTATGAGGTATTAACTAAATCCAGACCCTCCATTGATCACTTACGTGTGTTTGGGTGCACTTGCTTTGTCTTGATTCCAGGTGAACAAAGGAATAAACTAGAAGCCAAGAGTATCAAGGCAATCTTTATTGGTTATTCAGCCAACCAGAAGGGCTACAAATGCTATGTACCAGACACAAGGAGAGTCATGGTCTCAAGGGATGTGAAATTTGTGGAGTCAAAGGGGTATTATGATGAGAAAAGTTGGGAGAACCTAAAGGATCTCACCCATGCTCCTTCAGACCGGGCGAATAACCTTAGGATCATCCTAGAAAGCCTTGGTATTAGCCAGCCAAATAGGAGTCCAGCACCTCCAGCACCTCCAGCACCTCCAGCTCCGGATACTCCAATAGCTGAACCAGTCCTAGACACCTCCCACCTTGATCCTGAAGGGGGCAGTGAATCAGAACAAGCAAGTTCTGAAAATCAAACTCATGATCAAGATGGGCAAGAAGAACAATATGATGAGGCTGAGCAACAAGTAGAAGATGGTGATGGCCAACAAGTAGCAGAACCAGAAGCTGAAGTTCAAACTCTAAGAAGAAGCACTAGGATCAGACATGGACCAGAACACTGGAAGAACACAAGGGTGTACTTCAATGCCAATGCAGTAGCTCATCCAGTACAAGCCGTGTGCTCCTTAGCCCAATATCCAGCTGATCACCAAGTCTTCATGAGCAATGTGGATCAGGAATATATCCCAAAGACTTATGAAGAAGCTATGGCAGACAAGGAGTGGAGAACATCAGTGGAAGATGAGGTCAATGCCATGATCAGAAATGATACCTTCTTTGAGGCTGAACTCCCCAAAGGCAAGAAAGCAGTAACAAGTCGCCTACTCTATACCATCAAGTACTTGGCAAATGGAAAACCAGAGAGAAAGAAGACAAGGCTGGTGGCAAGAGGCTTCACACAAACATATGGAGAAGACTACTTGGATACCTTTGCTCCTGTTGCAAAGCTCCACACCATCAGGATCATTCTCTCTCTTGCAACCAACTTGGAATGGGATTTATGGCAAATGGATGTGAAGAATGCATTCCTCCAAGGAGAATTGGAAGATGAAGTCTACATGAGACCCCCTCCTGGTCTAGAACACATGGTCAAACCAGGAAATGTGTGGAGACTCAAGAAGGCTATCTATGGACTGAAGCAATCACCAAGAGCATGGTACCATAAGCTCAGTACCACACTGAATGGGAAAGGGTTTTGCCGATCAGAAGCTGACCATACCCTCTTCACATTCACCAGCCAACAAGGTATAGTAGTCATCCTTGTGTATGTTGATGATATCATCATCACAGGGAGTGACAAGGAAGGTATACAAGCAACTAAAACCTTTCTTAAATCAGTATTTGATATCAAAGATCTTGGAGAGCTAAAGTACTTTCTTGGAATAGAAGTATGCCGCTCTAAAGAGGGGCTCTTCCTGTCCCAAAGAAAGTACACACTTGATCTCTTGGATGGTGCAGGTATGCTTGGAGACAAGCCAGCAAAGACACCACTGGAGGATGGATATAAGATTCTACGTGAGGGGGAGTATGAAGCAACTCCATTTGAGGATCCAAAACAATACAAAAGACTAGTGGGTAAGCTGATCTATTTAACTATCACTAGACCTGATATATGTTTTGTTGTGAATCAGGTGAGCCAACATATGCAAGGCCCAATGGTTCATCACTGGAAAATGGTGGAGAGGATCCTTAGATATCTCAGTGGATCTCCTGGCCAAGGAGTATGGATGGGATGCAATGGCAACACTGAAGTGGTTGGGTATTGTGATGCTGATTGGGCAGGAGATAGGAATGATAGGAAATCAACCACAGGCTATTGCACATTCATTGGAGGCAATCTGGTGACATGGAAAAGCAAGAAGCAAAAGGTGGTGTCTTGTTCAAGTGCTGAGGCAGAATATAGAGCCATGAGGAAGCTCACAAATGAGTTGGTATGGATCAAAGACTTAGGCATAAAGATCACTTCTCCAATCACCATGCATTGTGACAATCAAGCGGCCATTCACATAGCCTCAAACTCAGTCTTCCATGAGAGGACTAAGCACATAGAAGTGGATTGCCACAAGGCCAGACAGATGGTGATCCAAAAAGTAATCCTACCTTGCTACACAAGAAGTGAGGATCAACTAGCTGATGTCTTCACCAAGGCTGCAAGCTCAAGGGTGTGTGAGTCCATCTATCCTAAGCTCGGACTCATTGACATCAGGCGAGAGTAAGCCCCTTGCCATGGAGCTTCTACTCTTTTAAATTAGTATGTTTTTGTCCCAATGGGTTTTGCATACTAAGGTTTTAATGAGGGAAGACTTCATGGTGTCCAAACTTGACCATTATCATTAGGTCAAGCTTGAGGGGGAGTATTAATCTGAGGAGTATTGACATAAAGATATAAGAAGAAGAGATGCATCAGGAGAGTAGAAGAAGATACCTTAGGAATCAAGGCATTCCGTACAGACTTGGCTTGCAAGAAAGTAACCAGCCTTTGGTTACCTTGGAAGACAAGGCTGAGTTTGGTTTGAATTCACATAATTCAAACTCGTCCCAAGCCTCTTCTGCAGTCAATCTGGCCGTTGGCAAGCTCAGGCACATGTGGGAGTTTTTAAATAGTTAAAGTCACATGTTCCACTTAGAGGAGAGAGGAGGAGATGGCCCTTTAGGTCAGGTCACTTTCAACCTCAGCTTGCAACCACTTTGTTTATATTATTCTCTTTGTTTGTATGCAATCTGATTTCCTTTTAAATATTGTAACCATTTGAACCAAGTTAATCAAGGAAACAAATCCTTCTTTACTCTCTCTCTCTCTCCATTCGAATACTCTCTTCTCTCTCACGGATTCCACTCTCTCTCTCTTGTTCTTCATTCTGTTCTTCATAAACTTTCAACCTGAAGGTGTAGTGAGAGTGAAGAGAGTGTGATCCAATTCTGACCTTATAAACCCACGCCCATTCAGAGTAGTGTTGAGCTTAGTATACAAGGCTCTAGGGAATTGTTTCAATCCATAAATGGCTTTCTTCAGTCTCAAAACATTCCCTGGCTTCACAAGACCTTCAAGACCAGGTGGAGGATGCATATACACTTCATCTTC
Organism: Sinapis alba; assembly: GCA_012274485.2. Classification (NCBI taxonomy): domain Eukaryota; kingdom Viridiplantae; phylum Streptophyta; class Magnoliopsida; order Brassicales; family Brassicaceae; genus Sinapis; species Sinapis alba. The sequence continues at coordinate 9,227 of MU107934.1, read as the reverse complement.
AAGCTCCCCCTGAAGAAAGGCATTCTTCACATCCATTTGCCATAAACTCCACTCTAGGTTTGTTGCAATTGACAAGATAATCCGAATGGTATGGAGCTTGACAACTGGGGCAAAGGTATCAATGTAATCCTCTCCATAGGTTTGTGTGAATCCTCTAGCTACCAATCTGGTTTTGCGCCTCTCTATCTTCCCATTTGGTAAGTACTTAATGGTAAAGATCCATCTACTTGATACAGCCTTCTTCCCTTTTGGTAACTCACTTTCATACCATGTCTCATTTCTTATCATAGCATCTGCCTCATCACCAACAGATTTCTTCCATTCTTTGTCTTCTATGGCCTCCTCATAAGATCTTGGAACATGGCTCATATCAAGACTGGTCATGAAAGCACAATGCTCACTAGGAAACTCAGCAAATGAGCACACGGCCTGACTTGGATGCTCAACAGCTTGAGCATTGAAATACACCCTTGTATTAACCCAATTTGATGGGTCCTTCCTAACCCTTGTGCTCCTTCTCAATGGAGCCACCACAGGTTCATCAACCTCAGCAGGTTGACCTTCTTCTTGTAATTGAACTTCTTCTTCTTCAGGATCCTCCTCCTGATCATTCCTCTCAGTATCAACTTCATTTCGCATCCCATCTTGATCTGGACTACCTGAATTTCCTTCTCCATGAACTTCCCCCTCAGGTTCATTTCCCCCTTCAAGATCAATGTGGGATGTGTCTTCAGCTTCATGTGGCTTGGGTATGTCTCTTCTTCTCTGATCCGGGTTCATATTGATCCCAAGGGTCTCCAAAATATGCCTTAGGCTGGTGGCCTTATCAACCTCTTGAGATAGATCCTTTAAATCATCCCAGCTCTTCTCTTCATAATACCCTTGTGTCTCCATGAACTTAACATCTCTGGAAACCAGAACTCTTCTAGTCTTGGGATCAAAGCATTTATACCCTTTCTGAGTTGTTGAATATCCAATGAACATGGCCCTAGTACTCTTTGGTTCCAGTTTATTCCTCATCTCACTAGGCACCATGGCAAAGCACACACATCCGAATACCCTCAGATGACTCAAGGATGGCTTGGTTCTGTTTAGGACCTCAAATGGCGACTGATCATCTAGCACCCTGGTTGGTATCCTATTGATAAGGTAGCAGGCAGTCATCACAGCATCACTCCAATGCCTCTTTGGTACATTAGTTTGGAACATCATTGACCTTGCTACTTCCATAAGATGTCTGTTCTTCCTCTCAGCTACACCATTTTGCTGAGGAGTGTAAGGGCAGCTAGTCTGATGTAATATCCCATGTTGAGCAAGGTGTTGCTTGAACGCATGGCTTGTGTATTCCCCACCATTATCAGACCTGAAAATCTTTAACTTGGCATTGTAATGGTTAGATACATAGCTTTGAAAATTCTTAAATGCATCAAGAACCCTATCCTTAGTTTGAATGAGTGTTATCCAGGTGTATTTAGATTTTTCATCTATGAATGTAACAAAGTACTTATAGTTCTCTCTAGACAAACATGGTGCAGTCCAAACATCAGAGTGAACTAAATCAAAGCAGTGTTCATAGATAGTAGATGATTTTTGAAACACAGCCTTACAATGTTTGCCTAACACACAAGCTTCACACTCATTATTCTCAAATACAACACCTGGTAACATTAAACTTAAAGCTCTAACATGAGGATGACCTAATCTAGAATGCCACAATGCATCATTATTCAGAACAGACTTGAAAGAGTAAATAGAACTAGAAACAGGAGCTAAGTCTTCAAGCATATATAGTTCTCCCTTGGTAACTCCTCTTCCAATCATCTCACTGCTTTTAATATCCTGAAACTTAACATCATCAGGACTAAAGATAACATTACATTGAAGATCAGTGGTGCA
>MU107932.1:0-26122 GCA_012274485.2 Sinapis alba | reverse complement strand
CAAGAAGAAGGTGAGAAACCAAAAGTGGATCAGAAGAAAGCTGATAAAGATCTACGTGTCAGAAGCTTACTGTGTACCTGCTTGAGTGATTCAATCTTAAGAAAAATCATGCACGAGCAGACTGCTCTTGGCATGTGGAAGTCCCTGGAGAAGCTGTATCAGCTCAAGTCTCTTCCAAACAGGATCTACCTGAAGCGTCAGTTCTCCTGTTACAAAATGGAAGAGGATAAGTCGATTGAAGAAAATGTGGATGTGTTTCTAAAACTGATAGCTGATCTAGAAAGTTTGAAAGTTACCATTACAGACGAAGATCAAGCTATACAGTTGCTCTCTGGACTTCCCGTTGCATATGAGCAACTGGTCCACACTCTTCAATACGGCACTGGCAGAGACACTCTTACTGTCTCTGAAGTTGTATCATCTGCATATTCAAAAGAAGCTGAACTCAGACAGAAAGGTTTACTGAATAAAAAGAAAGCTACATCAGAAGGCCTATCTGTTGAGTCAAGAGGAAGGTCGTCTAAGCGATCAGATAATGGTAACAACAAGAAGTACAACAGGTCTAGAAGCAAAGGTGATCGATCTAAGTCTAGAGGCAGATCAGATAAGACTAAGAAAGGTACGTGTTTCTCATGTGGCAAAGAGGGTCACTGGAAACGTGATTGTCCAACCAGAGGACACAAAAATGGTGGTGAACAAGCAGTGAATTCAGTAACTGAGATAAGACAACCTTTAGTGCTCACAGCAAGCATACATGACTCTAGAGACGAGTGGGTTCTAGACTCAGGTTGCACATTTCACATTACACCTAACAAGGATGTCTTATTTGATCTACAAGAAGGAGATGGTAGCAAAGTTCTAATGGCGAACAACACTCAATGCGAAGTCAAGGGCATTGGTAAAATCAAAATTACTAATGAAGATGGAGCAGTGATTATTCTCAAAGATGTTCGCTATATGCCAGACATGAGCAGGAACTTAATCTCCTATGGAATGCTAGAGAAATCAGGGTGTAACTACCGAGGTGAAGATTTCACTGTGACATTCTATAAAGATGGACAGAAGGTGATCACGGGCAAGTATGAGAATGGTTTGTACTATCTACAAGGAACTGTGTCACGTGGTGAAGCTAATATCAGTGAGTCTATTGGAGCTAAGACTACTATATGGCATTCACGGTTAGGACACATGAGTTCTAAGAACATGGAGTTGCTAGTGAAGGAAGGTTATATACCTAAGACTGAAGTGGGAAAGCTAGAGTTTTGTGAAGGTTGCGTATTGGGTAAATCACATAAACAAAGCTTTCCTAAGGCTAAGCATACTACCAAAGGCATCCTAGAGTATGTGCATTCAGATCTATGGGGTTCTCCATCAACTCCAGAGAGTCTGGCTAGTTGCAAATATTTCATAAGCTTCATAGATGATTTCTCGAAGAAAGTTTGGGTCTACTTCCTAAGAACTAAAGACGAAGCGTTTTCTAAGTTTGTGGAATGGAAGGAAGCTGTTGAGAGTTATACTGAGAAGAAAATCAAGTGCCTTCGCACTGATAACGGGTTGGAGTATTGCAATAATCAGTTTGATGAGTTGTGCAGAAAGTCTGGAATCAAACGTCATAGGACATGTAACTACACTCCTCAACAGAATGGGGTTTCAGAACGAATGAACCGCACCATAATGGATAAAGTGAGAAGCATGCTAGCTGAGACCGGATTGGGACAAGAGTTTTGGGCAGAAGCTAGTTCTACAGCTGTGTATCTGATAAACAGGACACCAAATTCAACGATAGACTTCAAACTTCCAGAAGAAGTTTGGTCAGGGAACAGGCCTGATTTATCACACTTAAGGAGGTTTGGTTGCACAGCCTACGTTCACGTTACTCAAGGGAAGACTAGCCCTAGAGCAGTTAAAGGAGTTTTCGTGGGGTATCCATTTGGTGTAAAGGGTTACAGAGTGTGGATTCCAGAGGATCTAAAGTGTACTACTAGCAGGAACGTTGTGTTCAGAGAGGATGAGATCTACAAAGACACGCAAGCTCAGAAGGTTACAGAGAGTGAAACGAGTTCAAGAAAGCAAACTAAGGAACCTAAGAGGAAGGTATCTTTCAGTCCAAGTCTGATTCGTGGACCAAGAGGTCCCAACTATGAACAAGGTGAAACGTCTGATCCTGGAAACTCAGAACAGTCTAAACTAGAATCAGAGATTCATGGGAGTTCAAGTGATTCAGGAAGTGACAGTGATACAGAAGGGTTGACGTTTGTTGAGGATATTGAATCTACAGGCTCTATTGATAACTACATGCTTGCGAGAGATCGAGTAAGAAGACAGAATGTCAGACCACCATCTAGATATGAGGATGCAAACCTAGTGGCTTATGCTCTAGCTGTGGCAGATGACGTTGAGAAGGAAGAACCTAAGTCTTACGAAGAAGCAAAGAGGAGTAAAGACTGGAAGCACTGGAATAAAGCTGCAGACGAAGAGATGGATTCACTTGAAAGAAATCACACTTGGGATCTCATTGAGAGACCAAAAGGTCAGAAGACCGTTGGTTGCAAGTGGCTCTTCAAGTATAAACCGGGAATCCCCGGTGTGGAGGACAGGAGATACAAGGGAAGACTAGTTGCTAAAGGGTATTCACAGAAGGAAGGCATTGATTACAATGAAGTGTTTTCACCAGTTGTCAAGCACGTCTCAATAAGACTGATGTTGTCAATTGTGGTAAACAGAGACTATGAGTTGGAACAACTAGACGTCAAGACTGCTTTTCTACACGGGAACCTAGACGAAAGGATTCTGATGGATCAACCTAAAGGTTATGTGAAGCCCGGAGATGAGAACAAGGTGTGTCTCCTAAGGAAGTCTTTATATGGTCTAAAGCAATCTCCTAGACAGTGGAATCTAAGGTTTGACTGTTTCATGAAGAAAGAAAAGTTTCTGCAGAGTAACTATGATTCGTGTGTCTACATGAGAAGTATTGATACTCCTAAGGAAATTTATCTGCTCCTATATGTGGATGATATGCTAATTGCTTCAGGAGATATGACTGAGATTCAGAAGATGAAAGACAGTCTGAGCAGAGAATTCGAAATGAAAGATTTAGGAAGGGCTTCAAGAATTCTTGGAATGGACATTATTCGAGACAGAGAGAAGGGAACCTTAGTACTCTCTCAGGAGGCATACATTGAGAAAGTTCTAAAGAGTTTCGGGATGCAAGATGCTAAGCCAGTCACAACTCCATTGGCGCCTCAATTCAAACTGAAGAGTCAAACCAAGGCAGAGGCGTTAGCAGGCGCAGCTGAGATGGAAGGAATCCCTTATGCAAGTGCAGTAGGGAGCCTCATGTATGCCATGATAGGCTCAAGACCAGACTTAGCACATGCAGTGGGAGTTGTGAGCAGATTTATGTCTAAACCTAGTATGGAGCATTGGTTGGCAGTGAAGTGGATTTTAAAATTTCTACGTGGTGAATCTAAGACAAGTTTAACGTTTGTTAAGAGTGATGTGCGTTCAATTGAGGGATTTTCAGATTCAGATTACTCGGCTGATTTAGACAGACGGCGTTCAGTTACTGGGTATGTGTTCAAGGTTTGGGGTAATACAGTTTCGTGGAGATCTAACCTACAATCAGTTGTAGCTCTATCTACTACTGAGGCAGAGTATATGGCACTCTCCACAGCAACCAAAGAAGCTATTTGGTTAAAAGGGATATGTGAAGAACTAGGCCTAAAACCAGGAAGTGTTAAGATGCATTGTGATTCACAGAGTGCCCTAGCTCTAGCTAAAAACAGAGTATTTCACGAAAGGACTAAGCATGTTGCAAACAAGTATCACTTCATCCGTGATATTGTTGCTCAGGGTGATATTATCCTACACAAGATTCACACAAGCAAAAACCCAGCCGATTTCCTAACTAAAGTGTTACCTGGTCCGAAGTTCAGACTCTGCTCTGAGCTGGTGAATCTGTTCTGAGAAGAAAGCAGCCCCGGGTAGCGATGTGGCTCCGTTGTTGGTTACCTCGCAAAGAAAAGATACAGTGAAGTCAGTTAACATTGTCATACTTATGAATTGTTACTAAACTTACTGATCTTAAACCAACTCGAAGANTTCCTAACTAAAGTGTTACCTGGTCCGAAGTTCAGACTCTGCTCTGAGCTGGTGAATCTGTTCTGAGAAGAAAGCAGCCCCGGGTAGCGATGTGGCTCCGTTGTTGGTTACCTCGCAAAGAAAAGATACAGTGAAGTCAGTTAACATTGTCATACTTATGAATTGTTACTAAACTTACTGATCTTAAACCAACTCGAAGAGAAAAGAAAGAAATCGTTACCCAAGTATAGGAAGCGAGGTGGAGTTTCTTCTCAGGTGTAGTTCAGTTTCAGGTGGAGTCTCTTCAAGGTTCCTGAAACAGAAAGAAGATCAGAGTCAGTTCAGAGTTCATCGAAAGAAAGAGAAGTATGTGGTTACTTATCTGGGTTCGATGTTACGGAAAGTCTGAAGCTTTGAAGGTTGACAGTTGATTCTGAAACAGTCAGACTCAGATCAGACTCATGCAGAGTTTTTTCAGCAGTTTTTCGGTTCATCTTCTGAGTCTAGCCGATAGGTCCGATCAGAGATTGAATCATCGCTCTTCTAGATCTGCATAGAGAAGAAAACGGAAAAAGGGTCAGAGAGTGAAAGACCCAAGAAAGATTTACTTCAACAGTCGAAGCAAATCAGAAGAAGAAAAGAGAAGAGATAGGGATACAGAGATTACTTTACATCAGTAGAGGTCTTCTATCATCACAAGAGCAAAGGGATGCTCATGGAATCTCCGAGAAGCATCGGTGTTGAGAGGAGGTGATTGATCGCCTTAGAGAGACAAGCGGCTAGGGTTAGAGAAGAGAGAGACAACACTTTGGTGTTCTGTCTGAAAGGTGGAGATTGTGAGTTTCGGTGAGTCTGGTTCAGCCAAACACCAAACCGGGCCTCGCAATCCGCAGCCCATCTTGTCTCAAACCTGCAAGAAAGAGGAGAAGCCCAAGTCTCAGCCCAAGAGTAATTTGAATGCTCAAATGAAACGCAGCGTTTCAGGGTAAAACGGCAAGTGGATGAGGTTGTTATAACAAACTCATCAGGTGTCATCGTCAAGAGAGGAGGGAGAATATAGATCACAGAGAACAGAGAAGAAGTAGAGAGAACTTAGCTAACGTCGAGAGGTTGACGTCGACGGAGCCACGAAAGCGGTACACGGTTGAGATCGAACCATTCCGGCGGTGGTTTACCGGCGTCATAGAGGATTCGGCAAGTGAGCTACTCTATCTTCAGTTGTTTCATTGTTGTGAGCAATTGATTCGCCATTGTTGTACTCTGTATAAGCTTGACTTGATAGTGATCATTTGAGGGATGCCGTTCCCTCCCCGGTGAGTAGATCAGCGAACACCGGGTGAACAAATCTTGTGTTGCTCGTTTTGTTCTGCATCGGTTTCTTTCTCGAACCTGAAACGAATCAAATCAACCTAATCACATAGAGGAACAAGAAGCTAAACCTAATCGAATCAGATCTAAATACTCAACAACTAGTTCCTTCTCTTCTCTGTAATTTTAGATAAGAAAATCGGTGTCCCAATTGGTTGATACACCCTACGTTGTTAATTTTTGTTATATACAAATATTAATTTAATCATCAAAAATATTAAAAAGCTTGACGATGATTTCACCACCGTCCGATCAATATAACGGTAAAAAAAACTTTGGAAACATCGTGAGTTGATTTTCAACGAGAAATGAAAAAACACACACCTTGGTCGAAGAGGACTCTCTTTGTGGTGGCTGTACGCAAGCTGCACATAGTCGCCGACCTGTACGGACACGGCGGAAGGATTTTTCTCGACGAACTTGTTAACAAGGACCGCTCCGGTTGTCTTAGGCGACGGAGTTCGGTTGCCAGCTGCCACCAGCTCTTCCGGCAGCGATACTATAGCTCCGCTGAAAATTCCCAACATTTTCTCTCTCTTCCGACGATGCCAACTAAAACCAAAGCGAAACTAGTTTTGTAGAGAATTAAAACTGTTTTGAGTTCTCTTGATGTTAGAGATAATATATATGGGACATGGAGGTTGTGACAAAGGAGAGAAATGGTGCATATAAATATATAGGAGGAAGGATATCGTGGGCATTTTCGTCATTTTAGCTTCTCCTGAATCTTCTATTAATTTACACGGAAATTAACGTCCTGACGTGTTTACATGTGGCAGTGAAATAATACGTGGGGTCCATGCGGAAGAGATGGAATCATTCTTGAGCGTTAGATTCTAGTCTCGTGGGACCTGTGTTGCCATTTGTGGTCTCTTGTCTTATCCAATCTCCTTTTTCAAATTCCTAATTTATTGAAATTTTACTCCAGGGTAAAATAGCTTTTTATTTAAAATAATTGGTAATGTGTAATGCCCAAATTTCATTTCAAAAGTAATTCTTAAGTTTTTATTTATAAATTGTAAAATATTAGTGAATTTAAATTCTGTTTATTTGAAATTTATTTATTTTGCTTCCATTTTTAAGCTAACATACACTTTTCGTAAAAAAAATGAAGAAGATAACATCCACTTTGATGAAAAAACACAGTTCTTACTATTTACACGTTACCACCTTTTTCTTCGCCATATTTTCATACATTTTATATAAGAAAACCAGCAAAAACTCATAAGTGAAATTAAATACGTAACTGGTGAAATGTAATAAGCACAAAACATTTAAGTATTTCTTTCTGGGACAAAATTTGGCTATTTAAACTAAATTTAATATTGACAATTACGAACAAACTAAATAAGATAAATAATTTTCCGGGGAAAAAACTGTCAATTAATTAAGCGATGTATCACCATACTTTCCTACTTTTTCAAGGCCATTGACTGAGCTGATTCTATTGAAATTAAACCAATAACCATAACCAGAAAAATTTAATTGGTGTTAGTGTGTTTCAAAACCACTATAAAAATAAAGCATTTATAAATTGAACAGCTACGTGATCCAGACTATATATGTCTCACTCTATATTAAATAAATTGAAAATATTCTCTTGTTTCTAATATTTAAATAATAATTTTCAAAATCGAATCATTATAATTTCATCAAAGATTGAAAACCTTGTGCTACATAATCCTCAACAATTGAAGCTTTGTAATATTGATTTAAAACTTTCATACAGATCCTAAACGGCTGTGGTTTCAGTTTCAACTTTTTATATATAAAAAACTAACTAAAATATCATCAAAAACAGAATATGTGTTGACAGTGCAGAAGAAAAAAAAAAGATTATTAAGAATGTTAGAACAGTGGGGCGCCCATTGTTTTGTTTTAGTGCTTGGCCCACTGCCTTTTAGTAAATTTACCTTCGTACATTTCCTACCAATTAATATGTGGTTTTGTGATTTATTCTCCTTAAACATTTTACAAGTAGAATAATTTCAAATATAAAATATTAGTAAATCGCTGGAAAATTGAGATTCGAAAGAATATACATCAGCAAGATAGAGAACGAGAAGACTATGAGGTTTGGTTTCTTTTGGAGAAAAAACTGGAGTAATAAGAATCCGATATTAGACAACTTTAAATCAAATAATCAACCATTAACCATAGATTACTGTTTCTGTGGAGCTTGGACTAAGTTATGAATCTCTAGACTAACCAATCCCGTTACATAGAGATTTTTTTCTAGATTCTTAAGAATATCGGAAAGTTGATAAATAAATATAAAACTATTGGACTACCTTAAACCAACCATATCTACTCACTAAACAAGCAAACTCAAGATTATAGACTTTAGCAGTACGTAGATTGATCCACAAGGTTTGCTGTGGAACAACACAACCTTATGCATTAGTATTTTAAACTTACTTTGTAACTATTTTTGTTTTCCTCCAAATTACGTAACCTAAAAAATAATCAAACTCCAATAAAGTTATTAAGCCTTCAGTTGAATACAAAGATGGGTGAGTTGCTGAAGAATTTTACCATTAATTGGTTAAGAAAATGACACACGTAAACAGTGGAAACCCATAACACACAATAAAAGGTTTGGTGAACAACAACCATGAAATGTGTAAGAATAGTTATAACTATTTCGTGCCAAATATCAAAGACCACAGTATGGACCAAACACCACTTAACTAGGCCATTTATATCATACCATAATTGCATTAATTGTTTAACTGAATCAACTTTACCAAACATTCTTATATTAACAAAACGAATGAGAAATCCTCCAATATAATTCGCTTATTCTTTTGTAACGCAACACATACCTCATTTGATACATGCCAAAATACAATTCGTCAAATTTCGATTAAGACATTGCTCTTGATATTACAGGTCCTATTTGACATTTCCAGTAGACAGTGGCCACGAATTTGGATGATTTGTCATCTTCCTATGTATATAGTATATTTTGACTTTTCTATCAATGAAAACTAAAATCTTTAAATTATATTCTCTAGAATCAAGAGAATTTTGATAATAGTGAGAATCAATGACTGATGTTATCATTCTGTTTTATTGATGTTAACATAATACATAATTATTTTTTATATAATAAAAATACTAAATGGCACAAGTTGCATTATTTTCTTATCTCATCATAAGATTTTTTTTTTATAGAAAGTATAAATAAATAAATACGTGAGCAATGGCAACCATGGACATGGGAGTGGGAACTACAAAAGATGAAAACGACTTTGATATTGTATTGCATTATTTATCTTCACAGGATTTCCAAAAACTATTTCAAACCAAGATGTTATCTCGTATGAACTTGACATATATAATAAAGCTTTTAAGTTTATCTTCTTTTGCTGCTTACTATTATCCAACATGATAGTAGTAACAGGTCATCTATGAGAACATTATTTTATCTATTTATCCATATCAGAAACCTCTGGAAAATGTTAGTTGAAAAAGATTTGTACAATGTTATTTTATATTACGGAAACTCACATGACCCAAATGTTACAATAGAGCCATCTGCAAAAGATAATATTGTTGTGTTGTAACTACAAGTACATGCACCCCAATAAAAACAAGTACACGTTACGAACGAATACTATATAACATAAAAAGATTATTAGTTTTCGTTAGGATATTATTTCACTAGGGACGATTTTTGTTGCTAACATTAAATCTTTTGAATATGATAACTCGTAGATATTTCAAAGCAATATGGTGTGGCTGTGGATATATATAGATCTAAAAGCTTCCGTATCATGCAAACTAACAATTATTATTGGACCATCGTTGATTCATTGATACATAGGCGAAATGGTCACCCATCTCGATCACCTTAGCTTTTATATCTGCTGTCAATCACTAATGCACTCCACAAAACACTTCATATGTAAATACTATTTTCCTTTTTGATCATATCACATGATTTTTCATCATATTTTTTGGCTGTTTGTATTATTTCGCTTTGATGCGATCATAACCGAGTCTGGCCCACTATTGTTTGTGTCCAACTTATTTTTTCTTTCATTCGCCAATTTCGGGAAAATACTTTGTACAAAAAATAATTACTTGCAAGAAATAACCAAAATCAAATAAGGCCCGTTAGCGAAATTACCCAAATCAAACGAAATTCAATAGAAAAAGGCTTTTAACTTAAAGCCCACTAATCATAATCGGGTCACCCGCCGTCTACAATCCCCAAGCGACTCGATAATCGCCGGAGATCACATTTTGACTAGCACCATTCTGGGAACTAATCGGAGATCTGTGGATCATGGCGACGGAGAAACGGGATACGGAGGTGAAGACCGATGATGGATCTCCTAAGATCAAACCGAGACCGATTGTTCAGCTGGGAATTTTCCTCATCTCTCACAGTCCCGTCTTCAGGTGAGTTGCTTTCGCCATCATTTTTTTTGCTTACAATGTCTTTGGTTTCTATGTTTTGACTCCGTTGATGGTGTTTATAGTGTTGTTTTCTCTGCTGCTGGGGTTATGGCGCTGCTGCTTTTACCTCTACTCGCAAAGAACACTTACATCTCCGAGAATGCTTTAATGCCAGGTTTGTGTTTCTCATAGTCTCATGCTTTGGCTTTCCTTATGGCTGTTGATGGTAGATCGGAACAAGAGAGAGTCAAATGTATGTCACAAACACTGTTGAATGATGTGAGTTTATGTGTGTTTGTTGTTTGGTGGTTCGTTTACGTTTTTTTTTTTTTTTGTGAATCTGTTCTTCAGGCTCTGCACGGTCTATGCTCTCTCATCAGGATGTTTCTGATGGAAGCAAACTGGTGAATGACATTAAGAACTTTAGATTGAATCATGATGAAGGCCATGGTGTGTAAGTCTTCTTCCTATAACCTCTTTCACTTTGAATATAGATTTCTCCAACATTATGAAGAAAAAACAACGGGAAAAAGTAACTAGCTCTTTGATTTAATTAGTCCATGTTTCGTCCTTCTTTTCTTCTCCAAATGTGCCTGTTGACAGTCTCCTGTTTTGTTCTTTACTTCTGTTCTTTCTAGTGAAGTCCAGAGGCTTATTGGAAAATACATGTTAGACATGGGGGCTGAAGTTTATTATCAAAAGTTCCAGCCTGAAGGGAATCACTTTCACCCACTGCACTTCTTCTCTGGTCCTGCTTCATTTGCAAATCTGGGGAATGTCAGTTGTGATTCTTATGGGGTTAATGTTGCTGGGATTATAAGAGCCCCTCGAGGTGATGGAAAAGAGTCTATTGTCCTGGTTACTCCTTACGATTTCATAAATGGTGGAGATTATGAGGCTTTGTCTTTAGGCATTGCGAGTTCTTTATTTTCCTTGCTCGCTAGAGTTACCTGGCTTTCCAAAGACATAGTATGGCTTGTTGCTGATTCTCGTTATGGAGACTATAGACCAGTTTCTGCATGGTTAAGTGAATACCACACACCTTCGTTTGAAGTCTCGGATTTGTCCAAGTGTGACGAGCTTAATATATCTGACAGCTTCAGACGGGCTGGAACGGTGGCTGCTGCTTTGGTTGTGAAGGTTGATGGTAGAAGTGAAAGGTACGAGGACACGCTAAGTATCTACGCGGAGGCATCTAATGGGCAGATGCCAAACCTCGACCTCATCAATGTTGTGAATTATTTGGCGGTGCACAGACAGGGTTTTTATGTTAAGGTGGAGAAGGTTGTATCTTTACTTTCCTCTAGTTGGCTAAAGACTGTTGGGGAAATATTTGAAGCTGTTGGAAAAGTGGCTCGTACGTTAAATCCCGACTGGAAATTTGGTATCCCAGCCGCAGACTATCTTGAAGGCAGTGCTACACTAGCAAGTTCACTCTATTCCCAGGTAAGGTTTATAATGTTAAATATTCTAAAGTAAATCCGTGTGGTTGCAGTCACACTGATACATCGTAACAGAGGAAAATCGTGAATGTTGACAGAAAATGTTTCATTATTTTCTTTTGTTCATTCTCATCAGGCCCTTGGTATCCCAACTGGTCCTCATGGAGCTTTCCGTGATTATCAAGTTGATGCAATTACTTTGAAAGTTTCACCTAGATTTCCTCCTGGCAATAAGGGAAGGCAACACGAGTTCTTTCTGCGAGGTGCCCAGTAAGTTTCCACCTTTATATTTGCCATCTTTTTATTCCGTATACCTACCTCTGCTAGTTTATGTGAATCCTTTATTGCGAAAGAACATCAATAAATCATTGTGCAGTGGGATTGAAGGAATGTAATCTTTGCTATTCCTAAACTCTGTATGAGTGTTAGATGATAACTCTGTGCTTGCTCTTTAAACGCAGGTTACTTGAAGGAACTATAAGATCAGTGAACAACCTCCTTGAGAAGTTCCATCAATCGTTTTTCCTTTACATGTTAACTTCCCCAGGCAAATTTATCTCTGTAGGAGTCTACATGATCGCCTTTGCTCTTCTTGTAGCCCCTCTTCCGATGGTCGCAGCTTCTTTATACATTGATGGCTGTACCACTCCTACCAATGCCACTGATAACTCTGCCGAAAACCTGAAGTCATGGAAATGGCTACATGCAGCTAAACAGGTCTTTGCTTTGCACTTGTTGGGTTTCTTCGTCACACTGCTTCCATATTTCATCTGTCAAGTACCGGGCGAACAATCTCCAACAAACCGCTCCATCATATGGGCCACCACATCTTCTTCGCTTCTCCTTGTAACCTCTGTCACAATCCCGGGTTGCTCTCCATTCTCTTCTCGCCTCCATGGAACCAACTGGACTGTCTTGAAATCAGTGACCATTTCAGCTGCATTCATCGGTTTATGCCTTATGTCCATAATCAATTTCGCCACCGCAGAGATTGGAGCGTTGCTACTAGTGCCAATGTGTTTAATGGTTCATCCAATTAAACCAGATTTGAGATCCAGACGTGTTAAGAGCCTGTTGCGTGCGTTATGCAGCATGGTATTGGTGACCATCGGGTTCCCAGTCATGTTTTTCGCAATCTCTAAGGGATTGCAAGGAGAAGGGCTCGTGGGGTTGAGTCTTGGAGGAGAGTTTTGGACATGGTTGGAGTCGCTGTGGGCATGGAAGAGTGCGACATATCTATACATAGGTATGGTTCATCTTCCTTGCTGGCTCCTTTGCCTCTGCATTTTGTTTCATCCTTGTTAATCGTTTCCTTAATTATACACTCGTTGTTTGAACATGTTATCCAACAATCTCGTGTTTGTAATTTTTTGGTTTCTTGAAAATTTGAAAAGTTAAGGCAGATACTAAGCTCTGAAGATATATAGTGTAAATGCTTAGTTGCTTATAGAAAAAAAGGTATCTTAACACACAGACAAATAGAGCAAAACTGAGAATATCTACGAGTTAAACTAGTGATTTTACTATAAAGCTTCTGGTTGCTATGAATCTGAAGTAGAGCTTGTTCTTCGTCCGAATCCCAACATCGAGTTACCCAAGTCAAAGTCCAATACAAAGCCTTCTAACTGAAGCCCACCCATTATAATCGGGCTCACCCGGTTTGACCCGCCGTCTACAATACCCAAGCATCGGATACCACCACCAACATCCACCATTAGATTCCTCCCCTGAATCCTCCACCTCACCATCTCGCTCTGCAACGCCAGATCAACCGCCGGATAATCTACCTCACTAGTGAAGCAGAGGCCAAACGGTGCTACGGGAGCTACCGATATAGCGTTAGTCGCAGCTTTAGTGTAAGCTTCTGCAAACACCTTGTAGATCGAGCTCTCTAACATCGTGTAAGGGACCACCGTGCTTAGCTCCGCCGACAACGGACCGTCCACGGAGAGCTTTTCCCCGTTGACTCTGATCGATTTCACGTTAATCACGTAATCGCCACTCGAGCCGGTTGACAGAGGCGTGTACACCAGCGATCTTGACTCGGTAACTCCAAAAACCTCCTCCACCGAACTCGTTGAAACGACGCCGTTCGACGGCGACAGGTAAACCGTTAAACGACGACGATCGTTGGTTTCCGCAGCGATTTGCGAGGGAAGAGAAATCTGGGCCTTTCCTAGGCCCATTACTCCTTGGGCCCCACTAGCTAGCCCACGTAAAAGCCAAGGAGGAGCACACGCGAAGAGGAGATCAACGGTTCCTGGAGAAGAAACAGATCCGAATGACAAGACGTCTCTAGCGAGCTCTCCTCTCGCCGCGATACCAACGGCGCCGTTTCTCACAAGCAAATCACAATCCGCGTTACGCGATACTCGCTCATTCCCAACTTTCGCCTTCAGGCAGCCGCTAGAGCTCCCGGAGATCAGACTCCGGGAAGAGGAAACATGTCCTGTGGAACAATCGAACCATAGAAGCGAACCGGAGAGATCCACGACGAGCTTGATGGGCTCGGAGGAGTCGCCGAGAAGAATCTCTGCGATGTATTGACCGGTATGTATATCGCGGGTAACAGGGAATACGACGCCGTTAATTGAATCAGATATCTGTGAATTTGAAATGAATAGAACTGAGAGGAAGGAGAAGACGAAGAGATTCAGACAAGAAGCCATTAGAAGTGTGATTGTGTAAGGGGGAAGGCAATGGATGAAAACGGTTTTAAAGGATTTAGTTAGGTTCTGGTTTGAATCTGAGATGCGGTGGGCCGACGCTGGTTTTTAAGATTGGGAGAGCGAATGTGAAACGATAAGGATTGGTTAGATTTGAGGTAAGTGCTGAGTAGACTGCGTGTCGTTTTGCGGACTGTGGGGATCCTTTTTTGTCTTTTTTGGTCAATGTTTATCCGTTTATTAAAAAGAAAAAGAAGGCGATTAGAGGAGTTTTGGCACGTGCGAAGATAAGTTTTCTTAATATTTTCGTTTTTTTTTTTTTTTGCGAATATCCGTAGTCGTGTAAAGGTTTATGCCTACTTCGCCAACTGGTTTGGTAGAGTTAGAAAGTCCATGTGGCAACTTTTAGTTGTTATCCAGAATAACAAAGTTGTGGGAACTATGAAGAGTGAGATTGGGCCCATACATAAAATGGGCCTCGTATAAAATTTATATGGCGATATAGCCCAATAGTTTATGTGCGTTTTAAAATATTGTGTATTGTCCATGCCCTTCTTGCAGAAAAACAATACGGAGACCATGGCAATGCCTTCAAAGTGCCAGAAACATTAATTCATTGCTCATCTAGATAACTCATGAGGCCTAACTCTTATAGATAACAAATAACTCAATGGTAGAGAACTTTATTACGATAAAATACAGGAAAGTAAATTTATACAACACTGGCTCTCCACTCACCTGGCCATAGATCTCGGTGACGGCTATGTTTTCAGTGAGAAACTCTTAATTTCTCACATTTTTTTTTTTTAATATCCACATGAAAACCTTCCAGTAAAAATGCTTTATATTAATTAGCTAATTAATCATTGAAACCATGCATGGGTAAGTACGAAAATGTTTAACTAATCCACAATTTACCCAAAATAGATAATATATAGATTTGGTGTTACAAAAAAAAAGAAAATAATATATAGATTTGAAAACATATAATTTCTAGGGGTTCTGCGAAATCTTGAAAGAAGATTTCATCACCATGTGGTCTAGATATCATTACTCGCACACTTTATGTATTTTAACTACTACTATCTCGACATAAAATCTCATATATGGGTGTTCCTTCATATACTTTTTTTAGCATCTCTATGTACGTTGGCCAGATAGTAATCATAATAAATATAATAGTAATAAAATAGACATACATCATGTGAACCATGTGGTATAGGTATCATTCATCGCATACATATAAACACATTATGAATCTTAATTATTACTGTCTCGACAGAAAATCTCATGGGTTGCTACATATATTTTTCTAGCATTTTAGTAATCATACTAATAAAAAATATACACATATGTATATAGTATATCATTTGATAAGAGTTCCAGTTACTATTTTTAGTGGATTTAATGAAATAGTTGTGACTTTAAGGTATTAATCTTTGTAAAGAGATTTTGTATGAGTCTTTCGAATTTTGAAAAACTTTTCATTTAAAAAATTATTACTTTTGGTGAGAGACTTCCGGCGAGAAACTTCCACTAATGATGCTCTAAGTGTTTCATAATCAAATCCACTTATAAACCCTTTTGTTTTAAGGCCTCTGTAAATAACACTTGGTTAGTTGGTGTTGGATGATCAATACAAAAATCTAAACACACATTGTAAGTTTGTAACTGCAAGTATGATACAACTTAGAAACTAGTATTAAGTTATCCTGCAGGATCCACCGACACTTCTCCAATTTTTCAAATATGATCTACCTGTTGTCATGTGTGTATAATATATCTATTATATGCATGCATAGAATAGTCTTTTTTTGCGGGAATGCGTATAATTTAAACACTATAGAGAAAAACATTAAACGTGCT
Source organism: Sinapis alba (assembly GCA_012274485.2). NCBI lineage: Eukaryota > Viridiplantae > Streptophyta > Magnoliopsida > Brassicales > Brassicaceae > Sinapis > Sinapis alba. The sequence goes on along the minus strand of MU107932.1, from coordinate 10,293 downwards.
CAAAACATTAAAGAATTTGAACAATTTCATTTTCTTAGAGATACAAAGTTCATTTTACATATATAAATACCCATACATGTACGAATAATCCATCTTCATCTCAGACAAACAATCACAAAAGCCCTAGAAAACCACAAAAGATGGGTAGCCTTATGCACCTCATCGTCTTCGTCTCAATGTTTGCAGCCAAAACTCTGACATCAGAAGCCCAATACCTTCTCCCAGTCACAAAACATGAACCCACCAAACAATATTACACCGCTGTCAACATCGGAGCCGGAGGAATGTCGTCTCCCGTTAACCTCCTCCTCGACCTCGGAACCAACCTAACATGGCTCAACTGCCGCAAAATCAGATTATTATCATCACTCCGAGTCGTCACTTGCAAAAGCTCCACATGCAAATCAATCCCCGGCAATGGCTGCGACATCAAAAACACCTGTCTTTACACTCAACCAAGACCTGTCGGTAAAACAAACACCTTAGCGACCGCCACCGGCCGTGTGGTTCAAGACAACGCTACAATCTTCACTACACAAGTCGGAAAACCAATCTCCATTGCCCCTTCCCGCCGCTTCACATTCTCCTGCGCCGTCGAGAAATACCTCCAAGGCCTTGCCCCTCCCATCGCCGGAGTTCTCGCTCTTTCTCCCGGTGAGTTTCCGTTCTGGAGAGAGATGACGTCAGCTTATAACATCATCCCCAAGTTTGCTCTCTGCTTGCCTTCTTCCAGCCTCGGCTACTTCTACATCGGCGCACATTCGTTCGGTGGCAGTAATCCCGTTCCCATGTCTTTGACGCCGTTGAAAATTGACTCGGGAAAGTATCTAGTCTCCGTTACGTCTATCAACGTTGACGGAGTTCCTTTGACGTTGGACGCAAGTTTGCTTGAACGTGGAGCTCAGCTCAGTACTGTTGTTCCGTACACCGTACTTCAAACCGATATCTACAATGCTCTTGCTCACTCTTTTACTCTTAACGCAACGGTATTATTATATAACAAAGAGAAATGCTCAAAATGCATTTATATACATTTATACCCCTAGGATTAACTAATTTGGACTTTAGGGTTTAGAGTTAAGGGGTGGGTTTGGGTTTCAAATTTCAAAAAAAAAAAAAAAATCAAAATTTCAAAAAAAAAAAATCTATTTTGGTCATTTTATTTTTTGAGGGCTATTTTTGTGACAAAAACTTAAAAAGTGCTATTTAAAAGAATTGCCCTATAACAAAACTCTTTTTTTATTTAATGAACTAATAAATTTGATTTTTGATTTATGTATATCAAGTCTACTAATCATCTTTGTTTGGGTTTTAACTTTGTTTTCACAGAAAATAGGAATGTCTGAGGTCCCAGAACATGCGCCATTTAAACACTGCTTCGAAGAAGGTGCTTCCGGAAAGAACATGGATGTGTCGGTGATGGAGATTGGGCTTCCAGGGAATGGAAGAGAGGTGAAGTGGAGGTTTCAAGGTGCAAATATGGTGGAGAGAGTATCGGAGACCGTTATTTGTTTGGCATTTGTCGACGGAGGAAAGAAACCTAATGAATCCATAGTCATTGGAACACATCAGCTTCAAAACTATTTGATCGAATTCGATTTAAGCACCACGCGAATGGCTTTTAGTGACCCACTTGTGCTCCATAACATGAGCTGCTCCTAGTAGTCTTTCCAGAAATAAAATCAATCACACATGATATTAAGAGATCCTCTATGCCATTTCAGCTTTTACTTGTGTTCCAATCAAAAAATTGAATAAAACTATCGAAATTTTCTTTTAAATGTCTCTTTTTCTTCCTTTGGTATATAGAAATTATTAGACTAATCTCTAAATGTGTAATCTATGAATAGACCCTCTCTTGAAGTATTTAAATGAATCCTAAAACATGGTTTTATATCTATATGGTTACATAGTGAATTGTAATGAGATATATTTGAACTCGAATTGCTTAAAATCTAAAAGTTCGCCTAGCACTTATAAACTATAACCTCGTAATTATTTATCTGGTCTTATTTTAAACTAAATAATCTAGAAATAGATACTAAAAGTTACTATAATAGTTTTCATGGGAAAGAACAAAAGTAGAAAACTTCTAAAGAAATATACCCAAGGACCAAGCTTTGATAGTCATAGCTAGCAAGATACCAAGGATCACTCCATCACGTGAATAGTAGAGCACTTGATTACTATAAAATACATTATGATGAAAGTAAATTTAGAGAAATTTATACAACATTTGCTTCTGTTCCAAAAAAGAAAACAACAACAATGGCTTCTTTGATCAACTTGTTCCACTCTTTGTCATCTTAACCCTACAAACTTCCCTCGTGACCGGGGTAAAAAAAAAAAAAAAAACCACGTTTCTTTTACTTACGTTACACAATCCTTGACATCGTTATAAACAACAGCCACTCTCCTCTCACTCATTTCATAGCCTTTGTCTTAAGACCATGATTAATCCTTAGACCTAATTGGGGGTTTTTTTTTTTTTTGATTTTTTTTGAAAAAAATAAATAAATTAAAAAATAACCAATCGTGGACCGTCACATGTCAGTGGAGCTCGCGAACAGTATAAGAAATCCATAAGAACCAGTTCTTAATTAACAACTTTTAAAACCGGTTCTTACATTATTGATGAGACTCATTCCCTACAACTCTCTTTAATCATGCTCTTAGATCTATTTGACCGATCACGTTTGAAATTTTTTTCTCATTTCTCTTCATTATTTTTTATTTTCAGATCAAACATTAAAAATTTCCAACAGAAATATTGTTCTAAATCAGCGAACGAGTCAATTAAAACCATGCATGCGTAAGAAAGTGTTTAACTATTACACAATTTACACGAGATAGATATATAGATTTGAAAAACATATAATTTCTAGGGCTTCCACGAGATCTAGAAAAAGATTACATTATGTGAACCATGTGGTCTACGTATCATTCATCGCGTACATAGATGCATTCTGTATTTTAGTTACTACTATCTTGACAGAGAATCTCATATGGGTTCCTTCAAATATTTTTTAGCATTTCTATGTATGTTGACAATAATCTAATATTTACTACTATCTTGACAGAGAATCTCATAATAAACAATAATAAAATATACATACATCTTGTAAACCATGTGGTCTGGGCGTAGTAGATCATGATTAACCCCAATCTTTTAACTAGGATTTTTAGCTTTGGCTAAAATACATTTAATTAAGAAAAATTAAAAACCGTTTATTAAATAAAATATATAAGAACATTAACATCAAACTTGTTAGAAATCTTTGAGAAGATAATCCATGTTAATCATGCTCTAACCTAGGTTGTACGGAAGCTTTATCGGACATCCGCCTTCCGTTTCGGAACGAGAATCGAAACTTTTATAAAAATTTACAGAATGTCGCTTTTAAAATGCTTCTAAAATATTCTTTTTAAAAACATGTTACAAGTTTACGATTTTATTTTGAAATCACGTTTCCGTTTTTTTTAAACACAATGTCATAAATCAATAAAAATATAAAATCATAGTTTTTGATTTATATAATATCCAAATTTTAATAGTAATGAAATAGAGAGAATAGAAATATACTATAGTGTGTCAACAAAGTTATAAAGTATTAAAAAATTATTAATATAATATTTTAAAAAAACTTAATTTATATGCATTTTCACACTTTTAATATGAAATTATTTCAAAAATTATAAATGAATAATTTTTTATTTTAAATTTAAATTTAAATTATATAATTTTTAATCTTAAGTGTTATATAAATTTCTTTTATTTTAATATTATATATATATGTGTAGATATACGTTTTCAACATATATCCCTTCCTAATTTTTTTAAAAAAAATCTTGTTTCCATACTTCCGCTTCCACGCTTCCGCTTCCACGTACCCGTTTCCGTTTTCATATAACATAAGCTTTAACAAGTCAACAAACTCCCCAGACTCCCCACCACGTGAGAGCATCCACAACGGACACATCTCAACAAGAGTCTCTTGATTTATTTTATTAATATCATTAAATAATATAATTAAATTTTAAATATAATAAAGTTCTAACCAGTCACAAAATGACAATTGTCATGAATTATCAAGAGACATTTTCTCTTCCTGAATCGTCTCTCTTATTTTTTTTCTCTTTCTCATTTTTCTGTTTCTTTTTAAAACATTTTATGTAGAGAGATCATGGTAGAGGTACTTGTGCAGCGCTTAAAATGTTTACCGAACTATACTAGTACAAGATAAACTGACTTTCCAATAGGAGTATAACTTTTGTCACGTGTACATTTATATTATAATGCATAAATTAGTCTCTCTCTTTTTTTGGTGAGCGCGCGTAATTTAAACAATAGGAAAAAATATTCAACGTGCTCAAACATTAAAAACTATAAGAGCAACCACAATGGTGGATTATGTGGAATTCTTAAAAAATATTTTTTGATGTTTTTTTGATTTTTTTTTCAGATTAAAAAAAAAATTAATCAATCACATATCGCCACGTGTCATAAAAAGTGTAAAGACTGATCCTTATTTAGAAATTTTAAAGATCGAATCTTAAGTTTTAGTGGAATCCAATGATTATTTAATTATTTTTTCGCTAAAGACTCTCTTAAAGACTCCCCTTTGCGGGTGCTCTAATAAATTTTAAAACAATTTACACTTCCGTTAGATACAAAGTTTATTTTACATCTATAAATACAGACGTTTCTAGTAGTCCATCTTCATAGCAAACAAACAATCACAAACCTAGAAAACAAAGATGGGTGGCCTTACACACCTCATCGTCTTCGTCTCCATGTTAGCCTCCATAACTCTGCTATCAGAAGCCCAATACCTTCTTCCAATCTTCAAACACGAACCCTCAAAACAATATTACACCATCGTCTACATGGGATCCGCCACAACGTCGTCTCCCGTTAACCTCCTCCTCGATCTCGGAACCAACCTCACGTGGCTAAACTGCCGCAACATAAAATCTTTATCAACACTCCGCGTCATCACTTGCAAAAGCTCCACATGCAAATCAATCCCCGGCAATGGCTGCGACATCAAAAACACCTGTCTTTACACTCAACCAAGACCTGTCGGCAAAGACCCCAACGTGACCACGAGCCGTGTAGTTCAAGACAACGCTACTATCTTCAATACAGAGGGAGGAGTACCACCCTCCGTTGTCTCTTTCCGCCGCTTCACATTCTCCTGCGCCGTCCAGAAATACCTCCAAGGCCTTGCCCCTCCGATCTCTGGAGTTCTCGGTCTTTCTCCCGGTGAGTATTTCCCGTTATGGAGACAGGTGACGTCAGCGTTTAACGTCATCCCCAAGTTTGCTTTCTGCTTGCCTTCTTCCGGCGTCGGTAACTTCTATATCGGCGGCATGAGTTCCTATTATACCCCGCCCTACGGTGGGAAAAAAACCGTTCCCATGACTTTGACGCCGTTGAAAATTGAGTCGGGAAAATATCTAATCTCCGTTACGTCGATCTACGTTGACGGAGTTCCTTTGACGTTGGACGCAAGTTTGCTTGAAGGTGGAGCCCAGCTCAGTTTTGTGGTTCCGTACACCGTACTTCAAACCGATATCTACAGTGCTCTTGCTCACTCTTTTACGCTTAAAGCAACGGTACTATATAACAATACTATTTTTATTTAATGAACTAATAAATTTGATTTTTGATATTCGATTTCAAATACTCCCTCAGTTTTTAATACTTACCTCATTACAGGTAAAGTTTTGTTCAAAATTATATAATATTTTCAATTTATTAAATTTTAATATTATTATTTATCTCTTTTATTATTGGTCAAATTATGACTAGGTGAATAGTTAATGATACTTTTGTATAGAAAATGTAACAAACTAAAATGTTTTCAAATCTATATACACAATGTAAAACATCATATAATAACGGAGGGAGTATTTATGTATATGTACTAATCATCTTTGTTTGGGTTTTAACTTTGTTTTCACAGAATATGGGAATGTCTGAAACCCCAGAACGTGCGCCATTTAAACACTGCTTCAAAGAAGGCGCTTCAGGGAACAACATGGATGTGTCGGTGATGGAGATTGGGCTGCCAGGGAATGGAAGGGAGGTGAAGTGGAGGTTTCAAGGTGCAAATATGGTGGAGAGAGTATCGGAGACGGTTATTTGTTTGGCATTCGTCGACGGAGGAAAGAAACCTAATGAGTCTATGGTCATTGGAACACATCAGCTTCAAAACTATTTGATCGAATTCGATTTTAGCACCACGCGAATGGCTTTTAGTGACCCACTTTTGCTCCATAACACTAGCTGCTCCACGTAGCCTTCCCAGAAATAAAATCAATCACACATGACATTGAGAGATCCTATTTGCCATTTAAGCTTTTACTTGTACGGTTCCACCTCAAAATTTGAATAAACAATCATCAGTTTTTTCTTAAATGTATAGTTTATTAGGCCAGAAACTTATTATCTCGGATCCGAATTCGATCCGAGATTCGCTCCGGATCCGCTCTTAAAATAAAATATTTGAGGCACCCAAATCTGGATGGTAAAATCTTGGATCCATCAAAACCAAATCTGAATTCTGATATTTTGATTTTTTTAGGTCCGGGTATTCCAATCCGTATTTGTATTTTTAAATATATTAAATTTTTAATTTTATTAATAATTCTATTTAATATATTAATATTTATACATATAATTAATTTATAATATTATATTTTAATATTTTAGTATTATATACATATATATATTTTATAGATCTTGTATAAATATTTAATTTATGTTTTACTTTTAGAAATTTAATATTTAAAAATACATTTTAAAAAAAAATATTTACGAATCCAGATACCCGTGAAGAATATGATATCTAAACGGATATCCAAAATCCGGATATCCAGAAACCACGAATCTGGATCTAAGTAGTGAATAAACAATCCAATTAATCTAGACCCGTCCATCCTTATAGTTTATTGGAGCCCTAGTTTATTTGTCTAATTTTTAAGAATTTCTCACATTTATTAATAATTGTGAGACTTGCAAAATTTATGTATTTTTGTTTTTACAAAATTTAGACATGCAAATTCAAATATATGAACAATTCATTTTTCTTCTCTTTCCCAACTTTTCATTATCTACTTACTACTATATATTTAAACATCAGTCATACTCATCATGTATCTGATCTCATTTTAACCTAAAACTTTCCATAATAGTTATTTCTTTCATAAAAAAATAAATTAGAAAGCTTCTAAATAAATTAGATAACCCTCGCGAGTAGCGGCCAGCGTTTAAAAAAAATACCCACCGCTTTTTCTACTTCTGTTGATCAAAGACAAAGACACTACTCTCCCCTCACTCATGGCTTTGCCATAGATCTTGGCCGCGGCTCAGCCGTTATCATTTTTAATACCTCTTCTCATGTCTTCTCTTCGTGTTTACTATTTTTCAAAAATTGTGAAATAGTCGCATGATAACTTTTTATCAATGAATATGCTCTAAAACAGCGAATGAACCACTGAAATCATGCATCTGTAGGTACGTGAATGTTTAACTATTACACAATTTTACACGAGATAGATACATAGATTTGAAAAAACATATGATGTGAACCATGTGGTCTAGATATCATTCTTGCGTACATTGTTGCATTGTGTATTTTAATTAATTACTACTACCTCGACAGCAAATCTCATATGGGTTCCTTCATATATTTTTTACCATCTCTATTTTTCAGCATCTCTATGAACGTTCATAATTATGTGTTTAGTAATTAGGTATCATTCATCGCGTACATAACACACATAATTATGAATCTTAATTACTACTGTCTCGACAGAAAATCTCACATAGGTTCGTACATATATTTTTCAAGCACCGACCATCTAGTATTCAAAATAATAAAAATATACACATAGTATATTATAGGATAAATTCCGTAAATATCATTTCTACTTTTGATCACAAAATAACACTCAAAAGATGAACAAACTAACATTCATTAATTAATAAAAATACTAAATAACTCTATATCATAAAATTTTAAACCATAATCTCATACTCTCAATTTATAAACCGTAAACTCTAATCACTGAACCTAAATAAATAGAAATATATATATATACATATATCATTTAATGTTATTTGATGATTTTCGCTTTTATATTATTTTGAATGAAAACTTGATTTAGGACTATTTTGAAATATTTGAAGCGATGCAAATCAATAATTTTAAGCTTAAATTCCCTTAACTTACCTAAAATAATCTAAAAGTTCTTTAAAATCATTTAAAAGCCTCTCAAATAAAATTCGCTCCCTCCTTAATGTTTTCATTTAGGCCTGGTGTTAGATTTGCAAAGTCCATTAACTGTACTTGTAGTCATAGGTTTCTTTTTGGGCTAGATTCGAGAAGAAAGGTAGAATAATATCGAAACAGTTAAACAGCGAATTCTGATAATTGATAAACATCAGACCAGCATCACTAGGTAGAAATTCCATTGAATTTCTCAATCCAACTTTGATATCTAAATAATATCGAACTATGCAAAATGACAAATTTCAAAAAAGTTCTCACAAATATGGCAAAGTCTATCGACTAAGAGATTTTTTTCTCCTCTGTTTTTACATACTTTTTATTTATTTTAGTTCTAATAAACTGATTTAGAAACGGTCAGCCTTGTTTATTTTCTTGTAAAAGCATGTTTTAGGATCTGGAGCTTAATACTCTATGGTGAGTTAGGTGTCAAGTGTTATCTAGATGAGCAATGAGTTAATGTTTCAGGCAATTTGAGAGGGATTCCATGGACCACTGAAGTTTAAACTTAACGTGGACGAACATGTGATGGTTATTATAATTTACTCGAGTTGTATGTATTTGTTTATATCAATTTCACGATCAAGCAAGACTTGATCATATATTAAGATCTAGCATAAGAAATCAGCTAACTTCTTCGAAAAATATAAGAAAATAAGAAGTAGCCACCACGTGAATTATAATGATACTTGAGCTCTCCTGCAAGATCTACATACATTTTTCCAATTTTTCAAATATAATCTAGCTGTTGTCGCGTGATCATATATCTACTACACGCATATAATAGTCTCGTTATTACCAATTTTTTTTTTGTTTATAGATAGTCTCGTTACGCGGAAGGGCCAGTAATTTAAACACTACTAAACATATATTCAACGTGCTCAAAGACATTAAACAATACTCCTCCAATATAATTTATTTTAAGTTCTTTGCACATAGATTAAAAAAATACAAATTTTTATATAATTCATTTTGATTACATAAAAATATTATTAAATGAAACTAATTCAACTAATAAAAAAAAAAAATAGTATTTTGTAGTTTGTCACAAAATTCAAATGATATTAAATTATATCTAGAATAATGAAAATATCAATTATTTTGTAAAAAATAATAATTCAACACCATTTAATGGAGTATGGAAGTACTATATTAAAAGAAAAAAAAAATCATTTTCTTGGATACAAAGTTTAATTTACGTTTACAAATACCATGCATCTATAGTACTCCATCTTCATTCGCAAACAAACAATCACATTCATTGCCAAGTAAACCAATTAAAAACCCCTAGAAACACAGAGATGGGTGGCTTTACCCGCCTCATCGTCTTTATCTCCATGTTTGCCTCCATAACTCTAATATCAGAATCACAGTACCTTCTTCCCATCATCAAACACGAACCCTCCAAACAATACTACACCGTTTTCGACATCGGATCCACCACCAAGTCTCACGTAACACTCCTCCTCGATCTCGAAACCAACCTAACGTGGCTCAACTGCCGCAACCTCAAATCTTTATCATCACTCCGCCTCATCACTTGCCAAAGCTCCACCTGCAAGTCCATCCCCGGCAATACCTGCGACGGCCGCAAGTTTTGTCTTTACCGTCAACCAAATCCTCTCGGCAAACCCGTCACCGGCCGTGTCGTTCAAGACAAAGCCACCTTCTCCACTACAGACGGCGAAGTCTCTCTCCCACGCTTCACATTCTCATGCGCCACACAAGACCTTTCTCTTCCTGTCGCAGGTGTTCTGTCTCTTTCTCCGAGAGAGTTCCCGTTCTGGAGACAGGTGACTGAAGGATCAAATGCTCTGTGTTTCTGAATAATACGATAGTTTCATTGATAAGAAGAAGGTGACTATAAGTAGTCTTACATGAAAATACTAGATCCTAGAATAATGCAACTACATCACTAAACAAACGTGATCCTAAAAGTAAGGTTGCCACTAACCATACTCAATAACAGAAGCAAATAACAAAGACTAATTCAAAC
>MU107931.1:25488-36379 GCA_012274485.2 Sinapis alba | reverse complement strand
AAATCCCATAGGAGTTATGTTGAAGAAGTTTTCCCCTTTTTAATCAGGATATCCATGGTAAGCCTTTTTGGACATATGGCAAGTTCTTCAAGCTTCTAATCAAACCAGGATGAATCACTATGTAAGAAGTTTGATTTGGAACCATTAATCAGTGGATAATCTTTTATGAAGTTGAATAAATCCCATAGGAGTTATGTTGAAGAAGTTATTCCACTTTCTAATCAGGATATCCATGGTTAGCCTGTTTGGACATATGGCAAGTTCTTCAAGCTTCTAATCAAACAAAGATGAATCACTATGTAAGAAGCTTGATTTGGAACCATGAATCAGTGGAGAGTCTTTCATGAAGTTGAATAAACCCCATAGGTGTTATGTTGAAGAAGTTATTCCACTTTCTAATTAGGATATCCATGGTTAGTCTGTTTGGACATACGGCAAATTCTTCAAGCGTCTAATCAATCCAGGATGAATCACTATGTAAGAAGCTTGATTTGGAACCATTAATCCTTGGAGAGTCTTTCTTGAAATTGAATAAATCCTATAGGAGTTATGTTGAAGAAGTTATTCCACTTTCTAATAAGGATATCCATGGTTAGCCTGTTTGGACATATGGCAAGTTCTTCAAGCTTCTAATCAAACCATAACGAATCACTATTTAAGAAGCTTTATTTGGAACCATTAATCAGTGGAGAGTCTTTCATTAAGTTGAATAAATCCCATAGGAGTTATGTTCAAGAAGTTATTCCACTTTCTAAACACGATATCCATGGTTAGCCTGTTCAGACATATGGCAAGTTCTTCAAGCTTCTAGTCAAACCAGGATGAATCACTATGTAAGAATCTTGATTTGGAACCATTAATCAGTGGAGGGTCTTTCATGAAGTTGAATAAATCCCATACGAGTTATGTTGAAGAAGTTTTTCCCCTTTCTAATCAGGATATCCATGGTAAGCCTTTTTGGACATATGGCAAGTTCTTCAAGCTTCTAATAAAATCAGGATGAATCACTATATAAGAAGCTTGATTTTGAACCATTAATCATTGAAGAGTCTTTCATTAAGTTGAAAAAATCTCATAGGAGTTATGTTGAAGAAGTTATTCCACTTTCTAATCAGGATATCCATGTTTAGCCTGTTTGGACATATGACAAATTCTTACACCTTCTAATCAAACCAGGATGAATCACTATGTAAGAACCTTGATTTGGAATCATTAATCAGTGGAGACTCTTCATGAAGTTGAATAAATCCCATAGGAGTTATGTTGTAGAATTTATTCCACTTTCTAATCATGATATCCATGGTTAGCCTGTTTAGACATATGGCAAGTTCTTCAAGCTTCTAATCAAACTAGGATGAATTACTATGTAAGACGGTTGATTTGGAACCATTAATCAGTGGAGAGTGTCCATGAAGTTTAATAAATCCCATAGGAGTTATGTTGCATAAGTTATTCCACTTTCTAATCAGGATATCCATGTTTAGCCTGTTTGGACATATGACAAGTTCTTCAACCTTCTAATCAAACCAGGATGAATCACTCTGTAAGAACCTTGATTTGGAACCATTAATCAGTGGAGAGTCTTCATGAAGTTGAATAAATTCCATAGGAGTTATGTTGAAGAACTTATTCCACTTTCTAATCAGGATATCCATGGTTAGCCTTTTTAGACATATGGCAAGTTCTTCAAGCTTCTAATCAAACTAGGATGAATTACTATGTAAGACGCCTTATTTGGAACCATTAATCAGTGGAGAGTCTCCATGAAGTTGAATAAATCCGATATGAGTTATGTTGAAGAAGTTATTCCAGTTTATAATTAGGATATCCATGGTTAGCTTGTTTGGACATATGGAAGGTTCTTCAAGCTTCTAATCAAACCAGGATGAATCACTATGTAAGATTCTTGATTTGGAACCATTAATCAGTGGAGAGTTTTCATGAAGTTGAATAAATCCCATACGAGTTATGTTGAAGACGTTTTTCCCCTTTCTAATCAGGATATCCATGGTAAGCCTTTTTGGACATATGGCAAGTTCTTTAAGCTTCTAATAAAACCAGGATGAATCACTATGTAAGAAGCTTGATTTTGAACCATTATTCAGTGAAGAGTCTTTCATTAAGTTGAAAAAATCCCATAGGAGTTATGTTGAAGAAGTTATTCCACTTTCTAATCAGGATATCCATGTTTAGCCTGTTTAGACATATGACAAGGTCTTCAACCTTCTAATCAAACCAGGAAGAATCACTATGTAAGAACCTTGATTTGGAAACATTAATCAGTGGAGAGTCTTCATGAAGTTGAATAAATCCCATAGGAATTATGTTGTAGAAGTTATTCCACTTTCTAATCAGGATATCCATGGTTAGCCTGTTTAGACATGTGCCAACTTCTTCAAGCTTCTAATCAAACTAGGATGAATTACTATGTAAGACGCTTGATTTGGAACATTTAATCAGTGGAGAGTCTCCATGAAGATGAATAAATCCCATAGGAGTTATGTTGAAGAAGTTATTCCACTTTCTAATCAGGATATCCATGTTTAGCCTGTTTGGACATATGACAAGTTCTTCAACCTTCTAATCAAACCAGGATGAATAACTAAGTAAGAACCTTGATTTGGAACCATTAATCAGTGGAGAGTCTTTCTTGAAATTGAATAAATCCTATAGGAGTTATGTTGAAGAAGTTATTCCACTTTCTAATAAGGATATCCATGGTTAGCCTGTTTGGACATATGGCAAGTTCTTCAAGCTTCTAATCAAACCATAATGAATCACTATGTAAGAAGCTTTATTTGGAATCATTAGTCAGTGGAGAGTCTTTCATTAAGTTGAATAAATCCCATAGGAGTTATGTTGAAGAAGTTATTCCACTTTCTAAACATGATATCCATGGTTAGCCTGTTCAGACATATGGCAAGTTCTTCAAGCTTCTAATCAAACCAGGATGAATCACTATGTAAGAAGCTTGATTTGGAACTATTAATCAGTGGAGAGTCTTTCATGAAGTTGAATAAATCCCATAGGAGTTATGTTGAAGATGTTTTTCCCCTTTCTAATCAGGATATTCATGGTAAGCCTTTTTGGACATATTGCAAGTTCTTCAAGCTTCTAATCAAACCAGGATGAATCACTATGTAAGAAGCTTGATTTGGAACTATTAATCAGTGGAGAGTCTTTCATGAAGTTGAATAAATCCCATAGGAGTTATGTTGAAGATGTTTTTCCCCTTTCTAATCAGGATATTCATGGTAAGCCTTTTTGGACATAATGCAAGTTCTTCAAGCTTCTAATAAAACCAGGATGAATCACTATGTAACAAGCTTGATTTTGAACCATTAATCAGTTAAGAGTCTTTCATTAAGTTGAAAAAATCCAATAGGATTTATGTTTAAGAAGTTATTCCACTTTCTAATCAGGATATCCATGTTTAGCCTCTTTGGACATATGAAAAGTTCTTCAACCTTCTAATCAAACCAGGATGAATCACTATGTAAGAACCTTGATTTGGAAACATTAATCAGTGGAGAGTCTTCATGAAGTTGAATAAATCCCATAGGAGTTATGTTGTAGAAGTTATTCCACTTTCTAATCATGATATCCATGGTTAGCCTGTTTAGACAAATGGCAAGTTCTTCAAGCTTCTAATCAAACTAGGATGAATTACTATGTAAGAGGCTTGATTTGGAACCATTAATCAGTGGAGAGTCTCCATGAAGTTGAATAAATCCATTAGGATTTATGTTGAAGAAGTTATTCTCCTTTCTAATCAGGATATCCATGTTTAGCCAGTTTAGACATATGCAAGTTCTTAAAGCTTTTAAACAGACTTGGATGAATCACTATGTAAGAAGCTTGATTTGGAAACATTAATCAGTGGAGACTATTCATGAAGTTGAATAAATACGATAGGAGTTATATTGAAGAAGTTATTCCCTTTTCTAATCAGGATATCCATGGTTAGCCTGTTTGGACAAAGGGCAAGTTCTTCAAGCTTCTAATCAAACCAGGATGAATCACTATGTAAGAAGCTTGATTTGGAACCATTAATCAGTGGAGATTCTATCATGAGGTTGAATAAATCCTATAGGAGTTATGTTGAAGTAGTTATTCCACTTTCTAATAAGGATATCCATGTTTAGTCTAATTGGACATATGACAAGTTCTTCAACCTTCTAATCAAACCAGGTTGAATCACTATGTAAGAAACATGATTTGGAACCACTAATCAGTGGAGAGTCTTCATGAAGTTGAATAAATCCCATATGAGTTATGTTGAAAAAGTTATTCCACTTTCTAAACATGATATCCATGGTTAGCCTGTTCAGACATATGACAAGTTCTTCAACCTACAAATCAAACCAGGATGAATCACTATGTAAGAAGCTTGATTTAGAACCATTAATCAGTGGAGAGTCTTCATGAAGTTGAATAAATCCCATAGGAGTTATGTTGAAGAAGTTATTCCACTTTCTACTCAGGATATCCATGGTTAGCCTGTTTAGGCATATGGCAAGTTCTTCAAGATTCTAATCAAACCAGGATGAATCACTATGTAAGAATCTTGATTTGGAACTATTAATCAGTGGAGAATCTTTCATGAAGTTGAATAAATCCCATAGGAGTTATGTTGAAGAAGTTATTCCTCTTTCTAATCAGGATATCCATATTTAGCCTCTTTGGACATATGACAAGTTCTTCAACCTTCTAATAAAACCAGGATGAATCACTATGTAAGAACCTTGATTTGGAAACATTAATCAGTGGAGAGTCTTCATAAAGTTGAATAAATCTCATAGGAGTTATGTTGTAGACGTTATTCCACTTTCTAATCAGGATATCCATGGTTAGCTTGTTTAGACATATGGCAAGTTCTTCAAGCTTCTAATCAAACTAGGATGAATTACTATGTAAGACGCTTGATTTGGAACCATTATTCAGTGGAGAGTCTCCATGAAGTTGAATAAATCCCTTAGGATTTATGTTGAAGAAGTTATTCCCCTTTCTAATAAGGATATCCATGTTTAGCCAGTTTAGACATATGGCAAGTTCTTAAAGCTTTTAATCAGACCTGGATGAATCACTATGTAAGAAGCTTGATTTGGAACCATTAATCAGTGGAGAGTCTCCATGAAGTTGAATAAATCCGATATGAGTTATGATGAAGAAGTTATTCCACTTTCTAATTAGGATATCCATGGTTAGCTTGTTTGGACATATGGCAAGTTCTTCAAGCTTCTAATCAAACAAGGATGAATCACTATGTAAGAAGCTTGATTTGGAACTATTAATCAGTGGAAAGTCTTTCATGAAGTTGAATAAATCCCATAGGAGTTATGTTGAAGAAGTTATTCCCCTTTCTAATCAGGATATCCATGGTTAGCCTGTTTGGACAAAGGGCAAGTTCTTCATGCTTCTAATCAAACCAGGATGAATCACTATGTAAGAACCTTCATTTGGAACCACTAATCAGTGGAGAGTCTTTCATGAAGTTGAATAAATCCTATAGGAGTTATGTTGAAATAGTTATTCTACTTTCTAATAAGGATATCCATGTTTAGCCTGTTTGGACATATGACAAGTTCTTCAACCTTCTAATCAAACCAGGATGAATCACTATGTAAGAAGCTTGATTTGGAACCATTAATCAGTGGAGAGTCTTCATGAAGTTGAATAAATTCCATAGGAGTTATGTTGAAGAAGTTATTCCACTTTCTAATAAGGATATCCATGTTTAGCCTGTTTGGACATATGACAAGTTCTTCAACCTTCTAATCAAACCAGGATGAATCACTATGTAAGAAGCTTGATTTGGAACCATTAATCAGTGGAGACTCTTCATGAAGTTGAATAAATCCCATAGGAGTTATTTTGCAGAAGTTATTTCACTTTCTAATCAGGATATCCATGGTTAGCCTGTTTAGACATATGGCAAGTTCTTCAAGCTTCTAATCAAACCAGGATTAATCACTATGTAAGAAGCTTGATTTGGAACCATTAATCAGTGGAGAGTCTTTCATGAAGTTGAATAAATCCCATAGGAGCTATATTGAAGAAGTTATTCCCCTTTCTAATCAGGATATACATGGTTAGCTTGTTTGGACATAGGGTAAGTTCTTCAAGCTTCTAATCAAACAAGGATGGATCACTATGTAAGAATCTTGATTTGGAACCATTAATAAATGGAGAGTCTTTCTTGAAATTGAATAAATCCTATAGGAGTTATCTTCAAGAAGTTGGTCCACTTTCTAATAAGGATATCCATAGTTAGCTTGTTTGGACATATTGCAAGTTCTTCAAGCTTTTAATCAAACCATGATGAATCACTATGTAAGAAGATTTATTTGGAACTAGTAATCAGTGGAGAGTCTTTCATTAAGTTGAATAAATCCCATAAGAGTTATGTTGAAGATGTTTTTCCACTTTCTAAACATGATATCCATGGTTAGCCTGTTCAGACATATAGCAAGTTCTTCAAGCTTCTAATCAAACCAGAATGAATCACTATGTAAGAATATTGATTTGGAACCATTAATCAGTGGAGAGTCTTTCATGAAGTTGAATAAATCCCATACGAGTTATGGTGAAGTAGTTTTTCTCCTTTCTAATCATGATATCCATGGTAAGCCTTTTTGGACATATGGCAAGTTCTTAAAGCTTCTAATAAAACCAGGATGAATCACTATGTAAGAAGCTTGATTTTGAACCATTAATCAGTGAAGAGTCTTTCATTAAGTTTAAAAAATCCCATAGGAGTTATGTTGAAGAAGTTATTCCACTTTCTAATCAGGATATCCATGTTTAGCCTGTTTGGACATATGACAAGTTCTTCAACCTTCTAATCAAACTAGGATGAATTACTATGTAAGACAGTTGATTTGGAACCATTAATCAGTGGAGAGTCTCCATGAAGTTGAATAAATCCCATAGGAATTATGTTGAAGAAGTTATTCCACTTTCTAATCAGGATATCCATGTTTAGCTTGTTTGGACATATAACAAGTTCTTCAACCTTCTAATCAAACCAGGATGAATCACTTTGTAAGAATAAATCCCATAGGAGTTATGTTGTAGAAGTTATTCCCCTTTCTAATCAGGATATCGATGGTTAGCATGTTTAGACATATGACAAGTTCTTCAAGCTTCTAATCAAACTAGGATGTATTACTATGTAAGAAGCTTGATTTTGAACCATTAATCAGTGAAGAGTCTTTCATTAAGTTGAAAAAATCCCATAGGAGTTATATTGAAGAAGTTATTCCACTTTCTAATCAGGATATCCATGTTTAGCCTGTTTGGACATATCACAAGTTCTTCAACCTTCTAATCAAACCAGGATGAATCAATATGTAAGAACCTTGATTTGGAAACATTAATCAGTGGAGAGTCTTCATGAAGTTGAATAAATCCCATAGGAGTTATGTTGTAGAAGTTATTCCACTTTCTAATCACGATATCCATGGTTAGCCTGTTTAGACATATGGCAAGTTCTTCAAGCTTCTAATCAAACTAGGATGAATTACTATGTAAGACGCTTGATTTGAAACCATTAATCAGTGGAGAGTCTCCATGAAGTTGAATAAATCCCATAGGAGTTATGTTGAAGAAGTTATTCCACTTTCTAATCAGGATATCCATGTTTAGCCTGTTTGGACATATGACAAGTTCTTCAACCTTCTAATCAAACCAGGATGAATCACTATGTAAGAACCTTGATTTGGAACCATTAATCAGTGGAGAGTCTTCATGAAGTTGAATAAATCCCATAGGAGTTATGTTGAAGAAGTTATTCCCCTTTCTAATCAGGATATCCATGCTTAGCCTGTTTAAACATATGGCAAGTTCTTCAAGCTTCTAATCAAACTAGGATGAATTACTATGTAAGAAGCTTGATTTGGAACCATTAATCAGTGGATAGTCTTTTATGAAGTTGAATAAATCCCATAGGAGTTATGTTGAAGAAGTTATTCAACTTTCTAATCAGGATATCCATGCTTAGCCTGTTTGGACATAAGGCAAGTTCTTCAAGCTTCTAATCAAACTAGGATGAATCACTATGTAAGAAGCTTGATTTGGAACCATTAATCAGTGTAGAGTCTTTCTTGAAATTGAATAAATCCTATAGGAGTTATGTTGAAGAAGTTATTCCACTTTCTAATAAGGATATCCATGGTTAGCCTGTTTGGACATATGGCAAGTTCTTCAAGCTTCTAATCAAACCATAATGAATCACTATGTAAGAAGCTTTATTTGGAACCATTAATCAGTGGAAAGTCTTTCATTAAGTTGAATAAATCCCATAGGAGTTATGTTGAAGAAGTTATTCCACTTTCTAAACATGATATCCATGGTTAGCCTGTTCAGACATATGGCAAGTTCTTCAAGGTTCTAATCAAACCAGTATGAATCACTAAGTAAGAATCTTGATTTGGAACCATTAATCAGTGGAGAGTCGTTCATGAAGTTGAATAAATCCCATACGAGTTATGTTGAAGAAGTTATTCCAGTTTCTAATCAGGATATCCATGGTTAACCTGTTTGGACATATTACAAGTTCTTCAACCTTCTAATCAAACCAGGATGAATCACTATGTAAGAAGCTTAATTTGGAACCATTAATAAGTGGAGAGTCTTGATGAAGTTGAATAAATCCCATAGGAGTTATGTTGAAGAAGTTATTCCACTTTCTAATCAGGATATCCATGGTTAGCCTGTTTGGACATATGACAAATTCTTCAACCTTCTAATCAAACCAGGATGAATAACTATGTAAGAACCTTGATTTGGAAACATTAATCAGTGGACAGTCTTCATGAAGTTGAATAAATCCCATAGGAGTTATGTTGTAGAAGTTATTCCACTTTCTAATCAGGATATCCATGGTTAGCATGTTTAGACATATGGCAAGTTCTTCAAACTTCTAATCAAACAAGGATGAATCACTATGTAAGACGCCTTATTTGGAACCATTAATAAGTGGAGAGTCTCCATGAAGTTGAATAAATCCCTTAGGATTTATGTTGAAGAAGTTATTCCCCTTTCTAATTAGGATATCCATGTTTAGCCAGTTTAGGCATATGGCAAGTTCTTCAAACTTCTAATCAAACCAGGATGAATTATTATGTAAGAAGCTTGATTTGGAACCATTAATCAGTGGAGAGTCTTTCTTGAAATTGAATAAATCCTATAGGAGTTATGTTGAAGAAGTTATTCCACTTTCTAATCAGGATATCCATGTTTAGCCTGTTTGAACATATTACAAGTTCTTCAACCTTCTAATCAAACCAGGATGAATCACTATGTAAGAAGCTTGATTTGGAACCATTATTCAGTGGAGAGTCTTCATGAAGTTGAATAAATCCTATAGGAGTTATGTTGAACAAGTTATTTCACTTTCTAATCATGATATCCATGGTTAGCCTGTTTAGACATATGGCAAGTTCTTCAAGCTTCTAATCAAACCAGGATGAATCACTATGTAAGAAGCTTGATTTGGAACTAGTAATCAGTGGAGAGTCTTTCATAAAGTTGAATAAATCCCATAGGAGTTATGTTGAAGAAGTTATCCCCCTTTCTAATCAGGATATCCATGGTTAGCATGTTTGGACAAAGGGCAAGTTCTTCAAGTATCTAATCAAACCAGGATGAATAACTATGTAAGAAGATTGATTTGGAACCATTAATCAGTGGAGAGTCTTTCATGAAGTTGAATAAATCCTATAGGAGTTATGTTGAAGTACTTATTCCACTTACTAATAAGGATATCCATGTTTAGCCTGTTTGGACATATGACAAGTTCTTCAACCTTATAATCAAACCAGGATGAATCACTATGTAAGAAGCTTGATTTGTAACAATTAATGAGTGGAGAGCCTTCATGAAGTTGAGTAAATCCCATAGTAGTTATGTTGAAGAAGTTATTCCCCTTTCTAATCAGGGTATCCATGGTTAGCCTGTTTGGACATAGGGCAAGTTCTTCAAGCTTCTAATCAAACCAGGATGAATCACTATGTAAGAAGCTTGATTTGGAACCATTATTCAGTGGAGAGTCGTTCTTGAAATTGAATAAATCCTATAGGAGTTATGTTGAAGAAGTTATTCCACTTTCTAATCAGGATATCCATGTTTAGCATCTTTGGACATATGGCAAGTTCTTCAAACTTCTAATCAAACCATGATAAATCATTATGTAAGAAGCTTGATTTGGAACCATTAATCAGTGAAGAGTCTTTCATGAAGTTGAACAAATCCCATAGGAGTTATGTTGAAGAAGTTATTCCTCTTTCTAATCAGGATATCCATGGTTAGCCAGTTTGGACATAGGGCAAGTTCTTCAAGCTTCTAAGCATACCCGGATGAATCACTATGTGAGAAGCTTGATTTGGAACCATTAATCACTGGAGAGTCTTTCTTGAAATTGAATAAATCTTATAGGAGTTATGTTGAAGAAGTTATTCCACTTTCTAATAAGGATATCCATGGTTAGCCTGTTTGGACATATGACAAGTTCTTCAAGCTTCTAATCAAACCAGGATGAATCACTATGTAAGAAGATTGATTTGGAATCATTAATTAGTGGAGAGTCTTTCTTGAAATTGAATCAATCCTATAGGAGTTATGTTGAAGAAGTTATTCCACTTTCTAATCAGGATATCCATGTTTAGCCTGTTTGGACATATTACAAGTTCTTCAACCTTCTAATCAAACCAGGATGAATCACTATGTAAGAAGCTTGATTTGGAACCATTAATCAGTGAGAGTCTTCATGAAGTTGAATAAATCCCATAGGAGTTATGTTGAACAAGTTATTTCACTTTCTAATCATGATATCCATGGTTAGCCTGTTTAGACATATGGCAAGTTCTTCAAGCTTCTAATCAAACCAGGA
>MU107929.1:16314-38095 GCA_012274485.2 Sinapis alba | reverse complement strand
TTGCAGGACTAACATTTTTTTTAACACTACTGTGTTTTTCGACAAAACAAAGTGAAGGGGAATTATGTGAAGCTAACACAAACTGAGAAAAAGGAATAGAGTTTCAACAAATCACATTCAGGATTTGGACTACCACAAGATTCAATTTTTAGAAACAACAAATAAACGGAAACCACCAACTCTTCTTCACAAGAAGCTCTTCTGCTTAGTAACCGCCACCATCACCACCTCCTCCGTAGCCACCACCTCCTCCACCGTAGCCACCACCTCCATAGCCACCGCCACCTCCACCTCCATAAGCCCGTGGAGCACTTGGTCTCTCGTTGGCAACATTCACTCGGATGTTCCGTCCATTCAGTTCCTGAGAATACAAAAAAACTCAAAAGCATTTAAAAACACAAATAATTACCATTTACTATTAACTGATAATTCAAACACAAACCTTTCCGTCCATCTCAGAAATGGCAGCATTAGCTGCAGTCTCATCAGAGAAATTGACAAATCCAAAACCCCTTGACCTTCCAGTGTCTCTATCAACGATGACCTTAGCTGCACAACAAATAAAGAAAAAAATATAAAAATTTCTACCCAATGTAACAACAATCTTCAACATTGTAACTATCACTTACAGTCGATCACTTCACCGAAGTTGGAAAAAGCCTCCCTCAATGACTGGTCATCGGTCCCCCATGAGAGACCTGAACCAATCATCATCACACATGTTAAAACCCAACTTTTCAAAATGAAACTTTTCAATCTCATAAGCAGGAAAGCCAAGATATTTACCACCGACGAAGAGCTTGGTAGACATGTACCGGAGAGAACCGAGCATAGACTGAACCGGAACATTACCCGTCTGAGAAACCGCACCTTGCCTCAATAGACCACCGAGACTTTTGCAGAAAGCCATTTCTACACAAATTTCAACCACATACACAATAAGCAACAGGAACCCTAAATCAATCTCAACGAGAATAACAAGATCCTAGAACTTGCAGATCTAGATTCAACTTAAACAGGAAGAGTATATACAAGCTCCCGATCCATTAAAGACGAATCGGGACAAGAGTATGGAGTAAAGGCACAAGAATACAATGTAAAACACAAATCAAACGAGAAAATGGAGTAAAACGGTACCTGGGGAATAAAGCTTCGAAACTAGGGTTTAGGAGAGAGAGGCAGATGCCAAGGAATAGGGTTTAAGAGGTGTATATATACAGAGCTCCTAAGAATATCTCATTTTCTTTAAAGATTTTTGTTATGGCCAAATGATTATCAGCTGCATACAGGTGTATATTGCTAGTGTGCACTAATGTATCCAGAGTTCTCCACGTGTATGGTTTAGTGAATCAGTCCTGGTTGTACCATTTTGTTTCGGAGTGTAGGCTGTAGTCGGTGTAGAGGAATTATATTTCGGACTTATCTTAGTTTTAATTCGGCCTATTTTTATTTGCTCAGAAATTATATTGGGCTTACAAATCCGTGTTGCATTCCGGGCTAGGTTGATGGGGCCATATAAGAAAAAATATTGTTGACCGTAAACAAAATAAAATAAAATTCTTTTTAAATGAAAAAATATAAAATTTTGACAGTGGTCTTTGAACCAAGGCCCATTCGGGCCGCAACCAAAATCCTGCGCCTTAGACAAACTCGTCCATATCAACATGTTGTTTAATTTTCGCCTAAATATATCTACTTTATTAATTTAGAAGTACAAATATAAAATACCCTTAAGTTTTCACTTTTATTTACAATAGTATGTCATTGAGAATTTAATTAAGTTTCATATTTTAATGTTTGTCTTTTTACTTAAATTAATATGTTTTTAAGTTTCTTATTTTAATGTTTGTCTTTTTCACTTAAATTAATGTATTTTCTTAAAACTTTCTATTTTAATATTAGTCTTAGTTTATATATTGTGTTTTAATGTTTGTAGTTATATGTATATTATATGATCTTAAAGTATAAGTAACATCAATATAAATATTTAAAATAAAATTAAAAAAGTAATCTAAAAATATAAAGTTAAATATGCATAAGTTCGAATATCTTCAGATATCTATTCGGGTTTGGATATTATCCGTTCGGGTTTGGATATCCAATCTCTCCTAATTCAATGTCCGTTTGGTATTTTGCTACTTCAGTACAGATTTTGGTTCGGGTTTTTGAGATCGGGTTCGGATACAGGTTCAAATATCGGGTAAAATACTCATATATATATCTTTACATCTATGTTAACGCATACAAAAACGCAAACTTAATACCCGCGCTGGCGCGGATCCAGATCTAGTATTGGTTAAAACAAAAGTTTACAGAGTTTATATTACATCTATCTTACAAAATAAGATGAAATTAAGCATGTCCCTCTTAGCCGAATTATATGCTTCTTGATTATGATGCCTTTTAATATGACGAAAATGACAATTATCCTTTGCAAACGATATTGTGTTATTAAGATGTCTTTGTGTTTCTGCAATTCTTGGTGGCTGGTTCTGTTGGGGAAAAAAGAGACAACACAGTGGAATATATTTCCTAACTTTGTGTGAATTTTTGAGAAAAATATTTTGGTCATTATCAGGATATAGTTAGTATAAGCATAAATTAAATGAGACAAATAATCTTTACGTTGGAAAAGCTTTTTGATGTGGGAAGGAAAAACTAACGGGGCCGTAGTCCACTAAAAAAACCACTATATAAATGGGTATGAGTACAACGATGTCCTCCCTGTTCAGAGACTCAGCTACAAAGAACTATCTCCAACATAAGAACAACAACAAGAGAGAGTAACACAAAGCTTCAAGACCAACAGCCACAAACCAATAGTATCTCTGCCAAATTCCAGCTCAAACAAAGAAGAACTCACAGTCATATTTACCAAACATTCAAGACATAATTGCTGAAGAACAGTGATGATCAGCTTCACTAAAGCCCAGATCCCAGAAGATCCAACCGTTGAAATCCAAATCCCTTCAGTGAACCACTGAACAACTGAATGATGAAGCTTCCCACAAAATATCAGCCAGATCTGGATCCGTTTGAATCTCCAAACTCTGCTTTGACAAACTCAGACGAATTCTACCTCCTTCTCTTTTTTCTCTCTTTTGTCTTACTTCTTGTTTTCTTGCTTATTACCACATAAATTAGGCTAAGAGACTTATATAGTATTTCACGAACCTTTCAAGGCCCAATACAATCTCATGGATAAATATCATTGGCCCAAACTTAAAATATGTGATTGTTTTACCTAGAGCATCAAAGTGCTGAAGATGAGTTTCCAGAATGGTCACTTTGATCTTCTAGATCAACTGCTCATCTTCTGAAGTGGACACTTTGATCCACTGCTTATTTTCTGAAGTGGTCACTTTGATTCTCTAGATTAACTGCTCATTTTCACCACATACACACTATTGGATTTCCCTACTAGGAGGAACCCAAGAAACTCCCACTCTGACTAGTGGGAGGAAACAACCATCCCGATTATCCCTCATCATATCTCAAACTTCCCTCTCGGGAATGAGTTAATCATCATATCAGCTCTATTATCATCTGTATGAACTTTCTCAAGTTCTAATTCCTTAGAAACAACCACATCCCGTATCCAATGATACCTCCTTTGAATGTGTTTCGATTTTGAATGAAATGTAGAATTCTTCCCGAGACAAATGATGCTTTGACTATCACAAAGCAACACATACCTTTCATGTTTGAAACTGATCTTTTCAGAGAAGTTCTTCATCCACAACAACTCCTTACAAGCTTCAGTTGCAGCAATGAACTCTGCTCAGTGGTATGGTAGATAGCACAAAGCACTTTTGCAGCCTTGACTGTCATGCCACAGCTCCACCCGCAGACGTTGTCAAGTAACCAGAACTAAACTTACTAAAATCAACATCTTCAGACATGTCAGAATCAGTAAAACTGACAAGTAATGGCTTTTTACCTCTAAATGTAATATTCAAATCATAAGTCCTTCTGACATATCTCAAAATCCACTTCACATTATTCCAATGTTCTCTTTTCGGATTGAAGAGAAACCTGCCGAAAATCCAACAGCGTAGGCTAAATCTGGTCTTATACAAACCATGGCATACATCAAACTACCCCCTGCAGAAGAAGGAGGAGGAGGAGGAGGTCTTGTTGTATGTCTTCAGACTCTGTTGACTTCTCAGCAAGAGGAGTACTCAACACTTTAGACTTGTCCATGTGAACCTGTTTAAGTACCTTTTCAATGTACTTCTCCTGAGACAAATGAATCAGCTTCTCACCTCTGTCTCGAACAATTCTCATACCAAGAATCTGTTTTGCTGGACCCATATCTTTCATGGCAAAGGACATGTTTAGCTGATCTTTCAGATCCTTAATTTTGTCTATGTTCCTGCCCACAATCAACATATCATCAACATACAATAATAAGATGATAAATCATCATCACCAAACACCTTCACAAAATATACAATGGTCTGAATCAGTCTCTCCATAACCATGCTCTCCCATAACAAACTTGAATTTCATGTACCACTGCCTCGGTGCTTGTTTCAATCCATAATGGGTTTTTTTCACACAGTAAACCAAATTTTCTTTTGCCTTTTTTTAGATAGGCTTCCGGTTGTTCCATGTAGATCTCTTCCTCCAAATCACCATGAAGGAAAGCAGTCTTCACATTCATTTGCTCAACCTCTAGATCAAGGCTCGCTCCCAATCCAAACACAACCAGAATGGATGACATCTTCACAACATGAGAAAAGATTTTATCATAATCAATCCTATTCTTTTAGTTGTAGTCTTTCACAACCAATCTAACCTTGAATCGAGGTGGCAAATTTGTATCCTCATGCTTAATTTTGAACATCCATTTATTAAGTAGAGCTTTCTTGCCTTTAGGCAATTCCACCAACTCGAATTTATGATTCTCTTCAAAAGAATCCATTTCCTCATCCATGGCACCAAACCACATATCTTTGTGTTCATCCTCCAAAGCTTCATCATAACTTTCAGGCTCTCCCCCATAAGTAAGTAAAATATACTAGGGTCATACCTTGTCGCGGTTTAAGACTTCTCTCAAAATTTCTAAAAACATTAGGTTGGTTCTCAACAGCTGGTGTCTCACCACGATCATCACCATGATCACCACTACCATCTTCATGTGCGAGACCATTTGCACCAAGTGTATCATTCTGAATCTCAACCTCGAACTCACCGTGGACCGATGTAGAAGAAGTAGCCTATGTATCAATCAAACCTTCATAAACCTGAGTTGGATTTCAAGACTTGTCAATGTCCTTAATCGTTTGATCTTCCATGAAAACAACATCTTTGCTTCTTACAAGCTTGTTCTCAACGGGATCATAAAATTTGTACCTGAACTCTTCCTGACCATAACCAATGAACATACACTGTTGTGACTTCATCTCAAGCTTTGATCTCTCATCCTTGGGAATATGAAAAAACGCTTCACACCCAAAAAACCTCAAGTGACTGTAAAAAATCCTTACCAGTCCAAACCCACTCTAGAATATCACCTTCCAATGGAGCACCAGGTGACAAATTTAGCACATGAACCACCGTGTTCAAAGCTTTTTCCCAGAAAATCATCGACAAGCCTGACTGTGAGATCAAACATCTCATCCTCTCGATAATCGTTATGTTCATCCTTTCAGCCAACCCATTCAACTATGGAGTCTTAGGCGGCGTGAACTGATGTCTTATTCCATGCTCTTTGCAATAAGCATCAAATAGTTCATAATACTCTCCACCATTATCATTGCGGATACACTTCAGCTTCTTCCTTGTTTGTCTCTCAACCAACGCCACAAAATGCTTGAAATATCCAAGAACCTGGTCTTTCGTTCTCATAAGAAATACCCACAACTTCCTTGAATGATCATCCATGAAAGTCACAAAATATGATGCACCTCCAAAAGATCTTTCCTTCATTGGACCACACACATCTGAATGTACCAAATCCAGTACCTCGGGTTTCCTAGAAGGCGCAAAAGACTTGAAAGATACTATGTAATGTTTTCCCGCAAAGCAATGCAACCAAACACTTATGCAGGTACAGACCAGAGATTCCTAGAATCACCTCACTCTTAGACAATACAACCATTCTCTTCTCACTCATGTGACCGAGTCTCTTATGCCATAAATCCATGGCATTATCATTCTCCACTGTATTAATAGCTTAGCCTGCATCCAATAGAAATATGAAGACTTCTCACCTAGAGCCACAATCAAAGAACCACGAGAGAGCTTCCATTTACCAACACCATGCAAACTATAGAAACCTTCCTCATCAAGTCTTTCCGTTGATATCAGATTCATCCAAATATCAGGAATATGCTTAACATCCTTAAGCACCAGTCTAGTCCCAAGACTAGTCTCCAAGCAAATATCAGCAATGCCAGCAACTTGAGCCATCGCATCATTTTCCATCTTCACGAAACCATAATTACTTGTAGTATAGGTAGAAAACAAATCTCGATGTGATGTAGCATGAGTAGTAGCTACACTATGAATCACCCAACTGGTGTCTTGGCATGCTACATTAATGGCATCACCCTCAAGAAGAATAATAAACTGATCTTCTTGATTACTTTGTTGTTTGTTTTTCAACTTCCAGCAATCCTTCTTCATGTTCACTTTCTTATGACAGAAATAACACTCTAAATTTGCAAATCTATTAGACTTGCTCCTGATCCTGTTCTTGTTCCTCTTGGGCTCTCTACTCCTCCCCATTGACTCAATAACAAAGACACTTGAACGCGAACTGCTAGAATTTTACTGCCTTCTTGCTTCCTCATTAAGAACAATGTTCTTCACTGAATCCATTAAAATAGTTCCTTCCAACGCGTAGTTACAAAGAGACATCCTGAAAACCTTTCAAGATCCGGTAAAATACCAACAAGCCACATACCGTGAATCTCATCATCAAACTTGATGCCCATATCATACAACTTGTTGAGCAATCCCTGAAACACATTTAAGTGATCCGTCATCAGAGTCTCCTCCTAATACCTCAGATTAATCAATTTCTTGATCATATACATCTTGTTATTTATGGTCTTCCTAGCATACAACTGCTCCAGCTTCAACCACAAAGAACGAGCATCAATCTCAGTCTCAATATGATGCAACATATTATCATATACCCACTGCCTTATCAACCC
The DNA here is from genome assembly GCA_012274485.2 of Sinapis alba. Classification (NCBI taxonomy): domain Eukaryota; kingdom Viridiplantae; phylum Streptophyta; class Magnoliopsida; order Brassicales; family Brassicaceae; genus Sinapis; species Sinapis alba. The sequence continues at coordinate 30,929 of MU107929.1, read as the reverse complement.
CACACACTTGGGAATGCAGCAGCTTCCACTCTTCATCCGTCTTCTTTTTTGGTTTATTCTCCTCGAAGACTAGAACATAGAATTCTTTAACAAAGAGCAGATCCTCCATCTTGTCCTTCCATAAATGATAGTTTTCACGATTCAAGGTTATCATCATGCCCATATTTTTTATCTTTCACACAAGCAAATAATAACCAAAGTTATTGAACCCAAAGCTCTAAAACCAGAAGCTCTGATACCACTCTGTTGGGGCAAAAAGGAAACAGTGCAACGGAATATATGTTCGTGTTCCCTTGACCTTGTGTGAACCTGTGAGGAAAATACTTCGACGATAGTAGGATATAGTATAAGCAATAAACTAAATAAGAAAAGCAATTTTGACGTTGGAAAACCTCCTCGATGTTGGAAGGAAAAACCAACGGAGCCGTAGTCCACTCAAAAATCTACTACCAGCTCAAACCAAAGAAGAACTCACAGTCAGATTTACCAAACACTCAAGAGATAATTGCTGAAGAACATTGACGACCAGCTTCACTAAAACTTAGATCCCAGAAGATCCAACCGTTGAAATCCAAATCCCTTTGGTGAACCACTGAACAACTGAATGTCGAAGATTCCCATAAAATACCAGCCATATTATGATTTGTTTGACCCTCCAAACCCTGCCTTGACAAACCCAGACGAATTTTGCCTCCTTATATTTTTCTCTCTCTTTTGTCTTACTTCTTGCTTTCTTTCTTCTCACCACATAAATTAGGTCAAGAGACTTATATAGTGTCTCACTAACCCCTCAAGGCCCAATACAATCTCATGGATAAATATTATTGGTTCAAAACTTAAAATATGTGATTGTGTTACCTAGAGCTTCATAGTGTTGAAGATGAGTTTCTAGATTGATCACTTTGATCTTCTAGATCAACTGCTCATCTTCTAAAGTGGATACTTTGATCCACTGCTCATTTCCTGAAGTGATCACTTTGATTCTATAGATTAATTGCTCATTTTCACCACATTCACACTATTGGGTTTCCCTACTAGGAGGAACCCAACAATTTCCATTTTTTGTTTTTATAACACTGAAGCTGTTGATACAGATTTAAAGAATCTCCCGCATATGTAACTTGAGAATAACCCAATTTTCTTACTTGTATCATGACTTCTTTCAGTACTATGACTTCTACTACTAAGCAGATTCAGTTTGTTCTATTATATATCATATCTTGTTTAACTTTTTTGGTGAAATCATGCCTTATTCACCACATCAAATGTCATTTCATCTAATTTTGTTAACGTGGATAACACATCAGTTACATAATGTGTACAACGAAGATATCAAGGAGTCTTTCTTATTGCTAAGAGTGCAACTAGTGTTCATTTTGGCCAGTCCTATATTGCAGTGGGATCTCCAGTTTGTCTGGTGTTTCTTTTTGATCTTGAGAAGAGTCAGTCCTCTATTTATGTCTTTGTTAATTTGGGTGACAACTGAAAATTTATTGGTGAATTTTTTGATTGTTTGTATGTAAGTTCGGCTCTTGGACAGTGCACCAAGTGCATTTGCACTATGTCAAAAAGTTTTAATTTTTTTTTTGGGTAGAGTTGAAGACCCTTTTTATAAGAAAATTAGAGTCCATTGTTTTGAAATCACTTATATTGTTTTTATATAAATAAATCTTACACAAGATCTAGTATATTACTGAGTCGGGCCTGTTTGTATAGAGTATAGATGTGTTCTTCACCTTTGATGGTTGTATTTTGGTATTATTTGTAGTGTAATCCCATTGCTGAAATCAGTATACTTAAAATAGTAGAAGTTTAAAATGAGTATTGTTAACTTGTTTTTTCTTTCATAAACATTTGTGAAATTCCATCAGTTGCTAAATCCATAAAACTTATTGTGTTTTGTGAGGAATGTAACGTTGTTACAAAATTATAAAATTAAACTCGAGTAGGTCCACGCTTCGTGCAAGGTTTTATATTTGTTGATTAGTTTTTATATTGGTTGATTAGTTGTATTGTTATTTGTTTTTTGGGAAATTTACTCAAATATTATACATTTTAGGACAATTAACTAGAACCATACAATTTTTTTTTATTACTGTCATTTTTTTAATACCAAGCGTGCCCTTATTTTACGTTATGAGAAAAAATGTATTTACAAGAATGCCATTACTTTTTAATGCCACGTAAGTAAAAACCCGACGCCATGAGGAATTCGATTCAATGTTTTCATTAAGTCAGCCGTAAAGCGCTGCGTACGTTGTTACGGCTGAGTTATTGTTACGTTGCGGCTGAATTAAACAACAAGACTGACTTATGAGAAATTGGTTGACTTACGAACATAAGTCAGTCGTTAGTGATGGCTGATTTACAGATTTCAGGCTGATTTATGGGATAATGGTTGACTTATGAACACAAGTTACGACTGACTTATACATCGGTGGGCTGATTTCTCAAAAATTCGGCTGAGTTATAGTTAAGACATGGCTGAGTTATGTTTCGCCGGCTGATTTGGTGATCATCGCCTAGTTGAGTTACTAAATTTACGGCTGACTTATGAGAGGTTGTTATGGCTGAGTTATATTTAACCAGCCGTAACTGGCTGGATTAATAGTAAACTCAGCTTAATTATAGATGACTTATTAGCGAAAGATTAATTACTAGAATATCATTCATTTGACGGCTGATTTATTTGACGATACAGCTGACTTATGATTTTTCATCCTAATTACGGCTGATTTATTAGCAAAAGATTAATTACTGAAATAGTATTCCCGTTACAGCTGACTTGTACATGAAGGCTGATTTATCTAGGCTGAGTTATATATTCGTTTGACGGCTGACTAATCAATTTTTCATATCATCCGCCATGTCATCAACTCGGATTTTTCATGTCATTACTAATGGTACAACATTAAAATAAGGGTATATGTTATTCTTCATCTTCTTTATCTATCTTCTTCATCTTATTCTTTATCTTTCTTTGAGATCTTATGGATATGATAATTATTGTTTCCGCAATTGGATCTAAAAAAACATAGATTTTTTAAAAATTGAAAATCTGAGACAGTTTTACTGCAGTCGTAGTCGTTTTTGATGATGATCGGTTAAAGAATAAACTTCCTCTCCTCCAGTGTCATGTATGGTGGTCCAACATCATGCTGCTCCCTCTCTCATTGGATTTGTCGTCTTGCAGAAGAAGAAAAACTCAAAAAGAGAGATGAAGAAGACAAGTCTTGTAAATTGTAAGAAAATGAGAGAGTTGAACAAAAAAGTAAGAAAATGAGAGAAGACAAAACGTCGCGAAACAAAAGTGATATTCAAATACGTTACGGCTGAGTTATGCATACTTTACGGCTGAGTTATACCATTCAGATACGTTACGGCTGAGTTTAATTCTAAACTCTAAACCTAAATCTGAAACTTTAAAATAATAAATAAATATTAGATTTAATATTCAAAAGATAAATTTTATAATTTTTATAAATTTATAGTACTATAGTTTAGAGATTGATCTTCAAATTTAAGAAAAGATTAAAGTTTTAATATTATGTTCAAAGTTGAAGGAATGATTTTGTTCTCGCCCAAAATATGAAACGTCGCGAAGCAAATTACACTTGACGGCTGGCTTATAAGAACATTACGGCAGACTTATATCATTCAAATACGTTACGGCTGAGTTTTGCATACATTATGACTGAGTTTAACTCTAGACTATAAACTTAAATCTTAAACTTTCAAATAATAATAAATATTAGATTTAATATTCAAAAGATAAAATTTATAATTTTTATAACCTTATAGTTCTATAGTTTAGAGTTTAAGGTTCACATTTTTAAAAAAAGATTAAAGTTTTAATATTGTGTTCAGAGTTAAATGAATGATTTTTCTCCCACCCGGAATATGAAACGTAACGAAACAAATTACACTTGACGGCTAGCTTATAGGAACATTACGGCTGACTTATACCATTCAAATACATTACGGCTGAGTTATGCATACTTTATGGCTGAGTTATTCATACATTACGACTGAGTTATAATCAAATTATGGTTGAGTTATGCATATGTTACGGCTGAGTTATGCATACTTTACGGCTGAGTTATGCATACGTTACCAAGTCGACCAAAAAGCTTCTAGCAGGCTCAAGATTCATCATCCAAACTTAAATTGAATTTAGAAACCAAAAGAGAAAATAAAAAATGAATCTATATATTAGGAATCAAGAGACAAATCAGTCGTAGAAGCAACACATATCTAAAAACTCAAAAATCTGAGACAGATCTATTGCAGCGGTTGTTGTCTTCGATCATGGTCGGTTAGAGAAAAAGCTTCCTCTCCTCCAGTGTCATGTATGGTGATCTGACATTATGCTTCTCTTTCTCTCATCAGATTCGTCGTTTTGCAGAAGAAAGAGTTAAAGAGAGAGAGAGATGAAGAGGCTAAGTCCCGCCAATTGTAAGAAAATGAGAGAATGATTTTTGGCCTTTAGATTTCATTTAATCAATGACCATAAATTGTGATCCTTGAAAAATAAAGATTAACCAATGAGAAAAAGGGTGAGGATAGACAAAAATATAATTTTGAACCCTCAGATTAAAATCAATCAATGGTCATGAAAAAAACAATATAAATTGTAATTTTAGTTTTTTCCAATTTGTTTTAAAAATTGCTTAAACTTAAAGAATGTAATTACGAGTTTAAATCAAAATTTAATATGAAATTTAAATATTAAAGGTTTTTTTTTTTAAATGATTAAAGTTTGAGTTTAATCTAAACGATAAACCTTAAACCTAAACTTTAAACTTTAAATAATAAAAAATATCAGATTTAATGTACAAAGATAAACTTTATAACTTTTATAACTTTATAATTTTTATAACTTTATAATTCTATAGTTTAGGATTTGAGGTTTAGATTTAAGAAAATATTAAAGTTAAAGTCTTTAAAGTAGAATTGTATAAGTGATTGTAAGAGAACATATATCTCAAGATCAAGTTAAAGTCTCAACTTGAAAATTAAAAAAACTATACACATTAAGCTGATTTATATTCACTTGATATTGATAAGGTGATCTTCAATATAACTTTTTAAAGTACTTGAATTCAGTTTTCCGGTTTTTAGGGTATGTTTGAGGTATGACTGAGTTATATAAACGATACAACTGAGTTATCTAAACGACACGACTGAGTTATATAAACGTTTTCTGATTTTAGGGTATGTTTGAGGTATGACTGAGTTATATAAACGACACCAGGTATATAAACGGCACGGCTGAGTTGTGTAAATATAGCATAAGTCAAATACAAAATACATGGGTGAGTTATGTTTCTTATATAAAAAAACAAAAATATAAGTTTTCTGCATCATTCCGGTGATAACTCCTCCATGTCTCCAAGCTTCATTGAACTCTTCTATGTCGTCTCTTCTGAATTTGTCACTTCTTTTTGTATCCTTCATTTTCTTCTTGTTCAGTCTTCTCTTTCACTCAGATCTGGATTTTTTTTTAGATTGTACAAATATGGATATCAAATCACAAACAAACTTAAATGAATACACCCCACAATTACCAACTTCTGTGTTTTTTGGAATGTATTTGTCTTTTCTCCTCGAAATGCACACTTCTTCGCCACAACTGCATATATAAACCAACCATAAAAGAAAAGTAGCTCAGCCACAACATAAATTAAAACTCAGCTACAACTACATATATAAATAAGCCATAAAAGAAAAGTAACTCACCCACAACATAAATTAAAACTCAGCCACAACTGCATATATAAACCAGCCGTAAAAGAAAAATAACTCAGCCACAACATAAATTAAAACCCAACCACAAACTCGAAAAACTCAGCAGAAAAGATGATTTCGGACGATTGCAGCGAATAAGATTTCGTAGAAACGCTTACGAAGAAGACGATTTCGGCGAAGGCGTTATCAAAGAAGATAGTTCGAGAATTTTGGACGATAAACAACAATATCAACTCAAAAGATTAGGGTTTAAGCGACGAATGATAAAACTTGTCGGGTTTTTTTCAACACATGAAGTTTAGTTAGAAAGACGATTCATTGTTTTCCTTCTCTTTTGATTAGAATAATTACAGTTATTAATGATGTGGATATAGTAATTAGTGACATAGATTTGTTATTTAAAAATAATTTTAATTAAAAAATTAACAAAGGGTCTTAATTGTAATTTACTAGAGGTCTACAAACACTCTAGTAGTTTTTAAAAGATGTATGTTATTCTAGTCATATCCCAACTTTTCTATTACATTCTAGTAATTTTTTCTTGTTTTTTTTTTGTGTTAAAAGTTTGGTTATACATTTTTTGTTACTTATTATTTATGTGAAATAAATGTTTATATATATTAGAAGATTAATCGTTAAATTCATCGTTCACTAAATTTCTATATAGATATTTATGGTTGTTTGAAAGGTGCAATGTAAATCTTTGTTTATATAAGATATTAGGAGATTAAGGGTTAAAGTATACGATAGTTGTGATTATTTAAATGAAGCAATGTTAGGTCTTATTTTTTTTCTAAACTAATTTTTGAAAAAAATTGTATTGATTATGTAATAATTTTTACTTATGCTTTTCCATAATTTACAAAACAAAAAAATCTGTGATTCACTCTTTTTCTCAGCATAAGTTTTAATAAAAAGTAAAAATATTGTAAATAGAATTTTTAATGAAATTTTGTATTTATTTTTGAAACTTATATTTTTCATGAAATTATTAGTTAGACTAAATTTTCACCATTCTTAAGTTATATTCTATATTCTAAATAAAATGTAGTGTTTTATTATATTTTGTTATTTTTATTTTTTCAAACTGATTTTTTGTTTATTTTTAATTATGTATTAATTTTTGGTTATAATAATCTTATATATTAAAACAGAAGTCACAACTTTAATTCATGTGTGATTTTTTAAAAATGGACCCTCACTAGAAATCAATTATCTTTCATTTAATATAAATAATATGGCTTAATAATATCATTTCTAATATCTTTTGATATCTTTTCATTTTAAATATAATTTTTTAAAAATTCTAACAAATCTACTTAAAAGACGATAACAAGATCTTAATTTTCAAACTTATATGTAAATATTTTCACTAATTTCGAAATTACTTATGAAATATTATTATACATTTATATATTTTAAAAAATTAAAATATAAATTTTTTCCTATTTTATCTATTATATAATCACAATCAACCATATTAAAAATTACTATATTGATCTAAATATAATAAAATTATATTAAATTTTTATATTGTATTTCATGGGTATTTATGTTTAAAATATAATACGTTAGTAACATAAATTAACATTAACAAACTATATAATACATGTATAAAAACTTAACATGTATTTCACTAGAGCTAATAATATAAAATCTTTTAATCATGATATCTTTCCATTTTCAACATAAATATATATATATATATATATATATATATTAAAAATTCTAACAAATCTTTTGAAAAATATTTTAACAGTATCTTAATTTTCAAAAGGTTTATGTAAATATTTAAACTAATTTCGTTATTAGAAATCAAATATTATTATGCATAAATATATGTTCAGTTATCATTTATAAAATTTTAAATAAAAATTCTATTTTATTTTATATATTTTATAATAGTAACAATTCACGTTAAAAATAAAATTATTATAGTGAACTAAATATGATAAAGTTATATTAAATTCATAAATTTATAAAATTTATTTTCATAAATATAAAATATTTATGCTAAAATATAATACAATGACATAACGACTTAATATTCACAAACTATATAATACATGTATAGAAATTGACATATCTTAGACTTTTGTATATATAATAATATATTATTTAAAATAAATAAACGTAAAAAAAATACTAAAAAAAAATTTGGTTTGAAGATCGGTGGCTCAGAACTGAGCATAAATTTAATAGAAAATAATTTCAATAACTAAATAGAAATACAATAAGATAAATATATAATAAAGTGACAAATAAATATAAAATATATATGTTATTTGTTAAATACTTAGATAGTTCATTTTTGAAACAAAAAAAGCTAAAACAAATATTAATGTTTAATTAGTACTTTATATTTATAATCTAAGATATATAACTTTAATTTTGTTTGACTTTAATTTTTTTTTGAAATATTACAATATCTTTAGAAGTAAAAATAATTTTATATTTTACCAAATTAGATTAAAAAAGTTCATGAGTTCAATAATCAAAAACTATATCAACAAAAAAAATATAAAAGAAAATACAAATATATGTTACATTTTGAAATAATTAATTTGATAAAAACCAATAAAATTGAATCACATACTAATATTTGAAAAATCGATAAACAAATTTGAATATACCCTATTCTTGAAATAAAAACAAAATATCTATGTAAATAAAAATGAAAGTTAACATCCGCGCGGTTGCGCGGATCCAAATCTAGTTTTTCATTATTATTATATTAGTTCTGTAAATTGATTAGTTCTTGTACGATGAAATAAAATCCGGTCAGTTAATTCTTTTTTTATTGGCCTAGGTTTGATAAAATGTTAACAATAACGTAAATTAATTTTCTTTTTGTTCTTATTAATTTGATCTATTAATTTTTACACTTTATGTATTTTGGATTATTGTATGTATTTACATTAAATTTATTTGATGATTAAAATTTTAAATAAATTCAAGTTATTAAATTTTATTTTTATGTTATATTTTTAATTGTTTTTGTTTAAATTTCTGATTTGATTATGTATTAATAACTGATTATGGTTTTAAACATTTTTTCTAATAACTTTCTAAGGTTAAATTTGGTAACAGAAAAGAAGAAATTTTTGTAAGATTCTTTTTTCCTTTTTGTAATCTTAAATTTGATGAACCATGAAAAAACTATTTTATTATTTTTTATTTTTTTAATTTATTTTATTTATTCTTGAAATTTGTGTATTTATTATTATATTATGTAGTTGTTGCTAAATTCACATATGTTGTTAGAATGATGAGTGCAAAAATTTGGTCGGAAACCAAACTACTAATTACAAAAGATTTATAGGTTACTAAATGTTTTATCAATAGATTGATTTAAATACTAAAATGATTAAAAAAATATGAGATAGTTTATTAGTTTTTGAAATTTTGTATTGATGTGTTAAAACCTAGTGCAATTTAAACTATCTTTATATGAAAAAGATCACATCAGTTCTTACAAAAGATTCCAAAACGTCATTGCCAGTTTTCAATTATTTACTTTCTGAAGATTCTAAATTTTAATCAAAACTCACCAATTTTATAACTCCTTTATTAACGTTATTAACTTCCTAATGGGGGCTAAAGTCTTGTCGTTTTTATCACATTCCTTGACCATATCGTCTTCTACTACTTTCTCAACGCTGCTGCAATGTTTGCAAATTACCTTTTCCGCACTTAACCACACTACCGTACACATAAAATCCAGGTTAAAGCATAGCTTGGACCAGATCCTTAAACAGGTCACCAGTTGCTTCCATGTAAACCATATCAAACTGGTTGTCTTTCTTCACGCGAAAGATTTACAAGCCAATGTTCACAGAGTTAGCTAATAGTTGAACCAACCAAACACTCTTCGACGCACCAACGAACCCCTGCAATCAAAAATCCGGTTCAATGGGTTTTCAATCTTTATAAATAAAGGAGCATCCTCTCTTCAGAGGGAGTGACACCTCAGCGAAGCACCATGGCGCAAAAGCTGCCACATCAGCATACCTAAACACTACTTCTACGACTTCTGATAATTTGTTCACGTTTTGGGTTTCTTTGTTTGCTTTAAATTAGTTGGGCTCACTACTTTAATTTTTAAATAAGCCTAAATTCTATATCTTAACAGAACCCACATACATGGTGGCATCAATCATCGTCCCTCACCTCTTGGCCTGAAGAAGGATTAGTTGCTGTGACGTTTGATGTTCACCCTACTGCCTCTGCTTAGTCAATGCCATAACAGTTTTGTGGTACATTCAATCTATCTAATTACCCTTTTCATTAATGCCATTGACCCACCACCTCCACTACTCGGCATTCAAGACAACCTCTTCTCCATGTTAGCGAATCTAGACCTATAAATAAGAGAGTCTACATCGTTGATACACATCATTGCTACTCTCAAACATTATAATCCTAAGAGAATCAATCACCAGCTATGTCAAACCTCCCCATTTTGAACGCCGATTTGAAAGCCGGCTACTATCAAGACACTGTCAAAGTCCGATTGTTGAGATTTTGGCGAGCTTATGGGGTAGACATGTCCTCTGCGACCAGAAGGTAATTCCGGCGATCCATGGCGTCTCCTGATACATGAGATGCAGCTGGAGTGACTAATATAGTTTACAAGGAGATATGTAAGAATCTACGAAAGTCTTAGATGCACCACTACGTGAATTTAAATTTCACTTATATACGGGAAATTCAAATTATATTCACTCATTTGTGGATCTTACAGGTCTTCAAAACGAATTGCAGTATACTAGGAAAATCTCTGTCACCGCCACGGAAGAGCACACAAATCTTCAGTAAATGATTAATTCAATATTCACTTAGTATAGCGGAGGAGGAACGCAATGACTTCAATTCCTGCATCTTGTGTCATACAAAACATTGATGCCATACAAAATATTGACAAAACGGCCTGGTACAAAATTTCATCTCTGCTAGGGATAAGATGCAATCAATATGTAGAAGCTATGAAAATTTGGTTTGCTTAAAGATGACAAATCTGATCTTCATGTAACTTTCAACTTCTAAATCGTAGTTCTAGAGCTTATTAAAGTTAAAGTCACATTCTTTGTAAAACTATTTTTATCTGAATTAATTCAATATTTCAATAAAAGTAAGAAACATAGTACACATTTGAGAGAAAATAGAGATTTGTTTATTAACATTTAATACAAAAGTTTTTGTATTCTTATGGAGAGAGTGTGAGAACGTCTGTAGCGTCGAGGCCAAGAATTGCGTGTCGCCTCTGGTAAGGAAAAACGACATAACAAGTGATGCTACGCAACGTGATCCCGATTTTCAGTGATGGACAATGTATTAATAATCTACTTGATTTGATTATAAAAACTGTTATTAGTTTTTTACCAAATAATTGTTATTAGTTTTTTACAAAATGAACTGTTATTAGTTTTTTACAAAATGAACTGTTATTAGTTGTCTGCAAAATGTTTAATACACCAGAAAAATATTCAGAACCAGATTCTTATGTCTGCTGTAAGCTCTTTTTATGTTGCTTTGTTTTATATCATGTGTTTTTTTGGGAGACTTTAATTGTTTTTATTATACTTAATTTAGTACATTATACATATTAAAAGTTGTAATTAATAAGTATTAAAAAGTGGTCATAAGTTTTTCCCGTAAAATAAAAATAAAGAGAAAATTACACATTAGGTCATTTTTGACTCATTTTTATATACTATAATTCAATTCATTTAGGATGAAAGAGCAACTGAACAAAATAAAATGATATTAACTTTTACTATTTACTATTCATAAAAATGTTTTGTTTTATTTTGTTGTTAATATTTGTTTTATTTTCATTTTAATAGTAAACAAAATGTTTTTTATTTTAATACTCCCTCTGTTTCATATTACTTGCCGTTCTAGGTTTATGCACACATATTAATAAAACATATGATTTTGTATATTTCTAAAATAAAAACACAATTACCTATACACCTAACCATATTTCAACCAATATAAAAATAAGTTGAAAAATCTTATTAATAAATTTTGCATTGAAACTCTAAAACGACACTTATTTTGAAACGAAAAATTTTCTTTACAATGACAACTAATATGAAACGGAGGGAGTAACGTAGTCAGTTGTGTTTAGTAAAAAGAGCATGAATTATTATTTTTAATACTCAAAGCAACAAAAATTAAAGTGAATTTAACGAATATTTATTTTGTTCATTAAATTCTAACATAGGAAACAAAACAGTTATGAAATTCCACAATCTAAGATTAATTTATAGCAAAACATATATTTGAAAGAAAAAAAATAAAAAATAAAAAGAATAAATTTAGTAAAACATAATATACCCAAAACCTACATAATATAACTAATACATAAATTTTAAGAATAAAAAAAATCATTTATGATATTGGTTTTACACGTTTTATGAAAACAAGTACAACATAAAAAAATACAGTGAATTTGACAGATTTGATTCCTCTTAATTACTAAACTCAAATTAACTGAAATCAACAAGATATTGAGCAAAAACTACGACTAGAAATTAATAGATAATCAAAACAAAACAAAAAAATAAAAAGTTTGAAAACAGAAAATATAACAAGAAAATAAAACAAGAAGCATAAAAATGAAAAATTCTTTATGATATAAACAAGATAATAAACAAAAAATGAAGAATTTATGATATAAAAAAGATATGTAAGATTATTAAATCCAAATAAATGTAGAATCTTTTTAAAACGCTATTCCATGAATTAGAGAAAATATCCTTGAACATAAATTGAATATTAATATGAAAATAATAATATATATATAGTTGCACAGTCTAGATACAATCTAAAATAACTTCTTTTTATTTTAACATAATAGAGTATAAATGAAATTAGATGACCTAAACTAAAAAAAAAAAATCGATAAAAAGATCTATCAAAATAAAATTAAAATATAGTCTTATTAACTGAAGTAGATTTGAGTATTTTTATCCAAATTCTATTTTCAAGTAGAACGAGGTTAAAATTTCTCTAAATCACCACGTTTACCTAGACAGCTAATAAATTGTATTATTTGGATACTTATATCATGTTTAAAATACACTTTTTAAGCTAAATTACCTTTGGTAATATAAACAATACAACTACATGTAACTAAATAATATAGTTCAACTTCAAATGCTAAAAAATATTATCCATATCATTTTCTTATCCAAAATTAGCGCCAACAAAAAATAAAAATAAACTCCACACAATAATCAATTACAAAATTTAATTTATCATATAAACACATATACTAAAAATAAATTACAAATTAACATTATACAAATGTTAAATATTCCGCGCGAAGCGCGGATAAACCACTAGTAAACCAATAAAACTATATAAATCGTTCACCTGTAAAATCGGTTCAGGCCGTACTCTGTTCCAAGAAAACATCGATTTTACAGGCCGTACTCTGTTCCAAGAAAACATCGAAACAACGTCACTCATTTTTCCGGTCACAAAATTGGCTAAACTCGTCAGAGAAATGCTTCGTTCATCTGTTTAAGACCCTGTCCCACGTGAGCTTCGAGAAGACATTGAATGAAGCGTAATTAGATTTGCAATCACCGGGTTTAAAATATGGGTTTGAAGTCTTCGAGGACAAAGTTTCTACTCAGAATCGCTTTAGTAACATTAATCTCCAAATAGTAACAGTCCAGGAAAACTCATCTTCTCTAACCTGAATTTTGATATCCATATTGTTAAACTCGTGAATGCAACATATTCTGTTATCAGCAAACATAAAGCACCAGTCTACTAAAGAGTAAGATGGCATTAGTCAGAAATTCTAGGTTACTTGGAACTTTCACTGGCAGGAACCATTTATCAATGCAAAATTCACCACTTTCAGTTTTTTTTTAGCCACAATTGCAGTCAATCGAGCTGCAGAAAAGAACTTCCTAGATGTATACACATATCTTGGTACTATGCCTACGGTGTGCATGCATCAACAAAGCAACATTAAGGGACACATATTCTAGACAATATAAAACAGTAGCAAAGAATATACAATGAGAACCAACACCTTAGGAATTGAGACTTAGCAAAGCTGGGATCCCCAACTATCCACACATTCATATCTCCTCTAAGGTTGATGCCTTCATGAATGGTCTTATGAACACCACTTGAAAGTATAACTAGAACTGCACGCTATGTCTTTATGACCAAAAATGATTGGTGCCATGCTTTCATATAACTTATTGAAGTAACCATGAGTTTTCCTCATCTGCTGAATTTCATCTAGCTCTTCTCGCTACCACGTTGTACCAACAAAACGAAAAAAAAATCACTAAAGGAAACCAAAATCATTAAAAGAAACCAAAATCATCGAAACTCAAGATTTATACTTAAATATTTAGCCCATTATCTTAAGATAAGATAACGTAAAGATAATATTTGAACCCAACACCTGGACTTATCTAACCGCATATTGTAAATAATAGAACTAAAGACTTCATTACATTATTTGGCCTTTAAATTTAATTTATTTAGTTTGGCCCTGAAGCACCTGCTTCATTAGCCTATACTCAGGCATAACTCTAGAGAGGGAAAAACACGGTGAACCCTATGAGTCAATTCTGACTGCACACGGAATGGGATGAGTTTCGTTGAAAACAACTAGAAGTCCAAAATGTAAGAAGTAAAATAAAAATAAAACACAGAGTTTGCTAAAGACGGACATGTGTCACACTCAGAGCCTTCTATTTGATGAGGTGGCACTCTAAGAAGGAGAGAAACAATTATCTATAGATATATATATATATATATATATATATATATATATATATATATATATATATATATATATATATATATATATATATATATATATATAT
>MU107929.1:0-16063 GCA_012274485.2 Sinapis alba | reverse complement strand
TATATATATATATATATATATATATATATATATATATATATATATATATATATATATATATATATATATATATATATATATATATATATATATTACAACACTAGTAATTCGAATAGAATATGTGAGCGACACCATAAATTATCATTACAATACACAATAATCGTACACTAGATTTTGATCCATGCTTTAGAAGCGCGGAAATGTTTATTTGTAAATTTGTTTTAAAAATAAGTTATTGATATTGTAATTTGTGAAGAAGCATGATTAGTCTGAGAAATTTGCTGGAACCCAAAAATCTTAATCAAAACCGAATAAAAAAAATTGAAATTGGACCGAAATTCAAGAAAATTTTGAATCTCTTATTTTACTAAACAAAAACAAACTGAACTGAAACCAAACCGAGAAACGAACTGATACTTATATTTATGAAAAAAACATAATTAGTCTGAGCAAATTGTTCAAACCTCGAAAACTCAATCAAAACTGAAAAATATATATTGGGTGGTTGGTTGACTTTATCTCCCTTTTTTAGCTTTATTTATTTATAAATCATTTAACTTTATCAATCATGATGTAACTTTATTTTTAAAAGTTAAAGTCTAGATCTAGTTTTTATTAATTTTTACCCATCATGCTTTAGTTTTATTTTTAAAGCTAGCAAAAAAATGTTTCAATTTTTTTTAGGCAAAAACCTACAACTTTTTTTTATAGACTGTAGAATCTCAAAAATAATAATAAAATATTTATTATATCAAATAAATTATGTAATCAAAAAAAACATTGACAAATATTTTCTTATTTAATTTTATGTGTTTTTAAGATTATTGAAATATTTTTTTAAAAATATTATTTAAATATCAGATTTTAAATAATAGTAAGCTTTGATACTTTATATAAAATATTAATATAAATTAGATCATCAATATCGATTGTAAACCTGGATTTATATAATATTTAGTATATAGTATACAATCATTTGATATATTTTGTAGGATTTAGGGTCTAATTAGTATGATTTACAGTTTAGGCATTGTATTGATACGTGGATGTTATTCGTATCAAAATGATTATACAGTTATGGTCAATACGTTAATTCGTTGTATACTATGCTTTCAACGATTATGTAATTTGTTGCATTTAACAATAAATAGATAAGCTACATTTCCGCAGGATGTTGCATTTAAGTGTATTGATGTATAATTAAAAACATTAATTAATTTGTAATTCAAAAAAGGAAAATTTATAATGACATTCCTGTAAATATTTTGAAAGACCAAGGGGATGTAAAAAAAAATTGTTGTTTTAATTGTATTGATTCTTTAGTGAAACTGGATAATAGTTTTTTTTTTAGTTTTAGTAAATTTGACTAAGTTTTTATATTATTGTGTTTTGTTATGAGTGGGTAGAATGGTTAAAAAATTTAGGGAAAATTGAAAAAATGGGACACTCTCAATTTGTCTTTGTCCCAATAAGATTTTTAGAAGATAGTTTAAGAAAATAAGATTTTAATTCCTATAAATACCATAATACCCTTAAATTATCAATTAAGTTGAATTATAATTATAATTTGTATTTTTCGTAATTGATTTAATAATTAAAATGGTAAAATTTTAAAAAGAAAAAAAACAAAAAAAAATAACAAAGAGACACGGGATCCATCACATACCCTAATTCCCTTTTACCTTTTTGCTTCATCTTCTCCGCCGTAGAAAGCCTCTTCCATGGCGATTTAGGGTCATCTTAAGACATCTTCTTCGATTTTCATCTGTCTGGAGTCTGTTATCTCTTTTTCGTCATCTCCTCGTCGATCTCACTTCGTCATCTTCCTCTTCGATTTCACTTTGATCTTCATCTTCCACTTCGACCTTCATCTTCCACTTCGAACGGGTCAAATCGAAGTGTTCTTCCATCAGACTCCTCTAAATATCATATTTCTTCACTCTAGGTATTCGATTACTTCTATTGATTCTCTTCTAAAATGAAATCGATTTGGTCTTCCATTTAACCTAGAATTTTTTAAAAACCGTTTTGTCTTGTTTCTTAACAATAATTAGTTTTACGGGTTTGTTAAGGTTTTTGGAATATTGATTAAGGTTTCTTAAAGATAATTAGTTTTAATTTACTTTTGATTTGTATTTGTAGCTTTGTTAAGGTTTCGCTATGGTTCTCCTACTTACTTGAACTAACAATATTTTTTTTTTGTAATGGGTTGTAGCTATGTCTGAGGAGTTACCGAAGAGGATTTTTAAGGAGGGTGAGGAGACCCAAGTTACTCAGATCAATAACAACTGCAGGATTGACTACATTATCAAAAAATTCAAAGACTGGCTGCCAAAAGAATTGGATGAAGTGAAGAAAGAGCTGCATGGAACTCTTGGGTACTCCGCGAGAGTGATACACAGCTTCTTGTGTAGGGAGCTGCTGACATACAAAATGCACGAGCTTTGGTTTGTCTTTGCGAGGAGACCACTTTGATTTTCTTTACAAGAGTTCCATGCAGTAACCGGGTTTGAGTGCAATACTAGTATCTCACTTAATGAATTTTGATGACTGGAAAGATGATGGTGGTTTCTGGAGCAAGGTGTTGAGTAGGAAAGATGGATCAATTACACTCTTCAACCTGTGGAATAAGCACAAGCAATCTGTTAAGAAGTGGAGGAATGCAGATCGCATACGATTGGTCTACCTGGCCATCATTCTTTGTGTGGTTCTAGCAAGAGATGAGAAGGCTAATATCCCCCTCAAATACATCACGGTGGTCATGGATCTTGAGAAGGTTCGAAAGTATCCTTGGGGAGTTGCTGCTTATGACCTTCTCTGCAACTCAATAGCTAAAAATCGTGACAAGCTAAAGGATAAGACTACTAGTTATGTGTTAGATGGATTCTCCTACGCCTTGCAGATTTGGGCAATGGAAGCTGTACCAAAGATTGGAAAGCTTTGTGTAATAAAACTGGACAAAGGTTTTAAGGAGGGTCCTAGGTGTATAAATTGGATGGGAGCTGCAAAGGTGTCATATGAGGAGATCATTCGGTTGGAAAACATTTTTATACCCGAGGTAATTATCTCTATTTAAGATGATTTCATCCGGTTTGAATTGAGTTTTATGATCTAAATTTCTTTACTTTTCTTGTGTAGGATGACATCTATCCATACATCTCATGTAGAGGGAATATGGTTGTAATCCAAAATCAGGATTTTTCAGAGATGATGATGTGGAGGATGATAGAATCAAGGTTCTGATGGAGTTGATAATGACTAAGCATGACTTCAGTGAGCATATTTGGGAATTCGAAGAAACTCCAAAGGTTTCTTTAGATCTTGATGATGAAGCAGCTGAGAGTGATGAAGACTTTCAGACTCCAAAAGGATCAAAGAACCTAGGCGATACATCAAAAAAGGGTACAAAGAGGCTCCCAGATCGTGGTATGGAAAAAAGGAAGCATAAGGTTCTCTCTAGTCTACCAAAGCAAGCACCTTTTACTGAAGAAATGAAGGCTTTTATGACACAATTGTTTGAGCAGAATTTCCATGGAATGGAACAGAGACTACAGAAACAGATGGCTGAGACATTTGAGAATATGAAGTCAGAGCTTAAAGATTTGCGTAAGAATGAAAGCGTTGAAGTTGAGAATGGAGAGCCTTCACCGACCAAGCCATCGACGCCCAAGCCATCGACGAGCCAGCCATCGGCGAGCCAGCCATCGTTGAGGAGGTCCAAACGCGGGGTAAAGAAACACTAGTCTTCACCACTCTCTGTAATGTTATTTTGTCTTGTTTACTAGATGGTTTATGTGTCTGTTTGTCATATTGTCATCTATGATATCGGCCTGAATTTTGTGATCTTTTATAAGGTCTCGATTTGGAAGTGTTCTTGGTGTGTAAGTGTCCTTGGTTTGTAAGTGTCTAGTGTGAAATTTATGTAATGGTTTGGAAGTGTGCTTGGTGTGTAAGTGTCCTTGGTTTGTAAGTGTCTAGTTTGAAGTTTATGTAATGGTTGTGAACTTTTGGTATGTTATTTATGCAATGATATGTATTTTGGTGTGTGAAATATTGGAACTATTTCTAAAATATGTAATGATTATGTTATTTTGTCTTGTTTGTCTCATTTCTTAACAGGAAGCATCGACGAGTCCAGTCGATGTGAATTTCAGTCAAGCAGATGATATCTTCCGAGAGATGGGTACTTAAGGCGTAGAAGGGCTTTCTCAGGCCTCGTATGTGCCCGACTTCGATCCATCTCAAACCAATAAGGAAGATGATTGGTGGACTCCAATGACTTCAGTCCGAGGATCAAAAAATAAGCAACCGAAAGGAAATACAACTCCATCGCCATCACAGTGGGAGAAATGGTCTAAAGAAAAAGGTAAAAAACTTCAACTTAGCGATACACCATTGCCCCAAGATGGTTCTCCGCAATCATCACTGTATTATTTCTCCGAAGAATCATGGATAGGATTCACGGCATGGTCTATGAATCCAATACCTTTACCTATTGGTCCTACTTGCTTGAATTTGTCTGTCAGTACAAGGATAGTATATCCTGGAAAATGGCTTGGAAACGAGGTAATCATTTCTTATACTAATTTGGTGAATATATCTTGTAAACACATCTTTGTTGCTGCATTAGTTTATTTTCGTTGTGATGATTCAGGAAATGGATGCCTTTATGTATATATGGCGAGTGAACACAACTTTGAAGCGTTGGGCCCCAACCCGTATTGCTTTCATGAATGCTATGTTCTTCCTCCAAATGGATGCTGCATACAAGATGTTTTCGGTAAACAGAAAAGCCTATCAATTGCCTGATTTTCTTCTTAGTTATGGGAGAAGAGAGCTTCCATCTCATGGGCGGACTGATCAAGTTTGGGGTGTCAATGTAGATCATCTCTACTTTCCTCTGTTTGTAAATGTTAATCATTCGTTCCTCCTGAAGTCTCACTTTTTTATTTCTTTATTTTCAAATTTAGTATTGCTCAACACAGGTAATCACTGGATTTCGGTTTGTGTCAACATCATTGAAAAAAGAGTGGAAGTCTTTGATTGCAGTCGGGGAAAGAATAGGCAATACGTTGAGAAGTTTACTGCTTTGATTCCGAGGATAGTGAAGGCCGTTGGGCCACCTGAAAGCAAAAAGCAACTACTCTTGTTACCATATTCTATCATAGATGTACCTATGCAGGCGAGATTGAACAAGAGTTGTTGTGATTGCGGGGCATACGCACTCAAACACTTGGAATGCCACGTCCTCGGTCTCGATCTCAGTTTAGTGGATGACGAGATCATCCAGGGTTGCAGACAGAAGATTGCTGTGGACTTATGGGAGGCTGCACACGATCCCATTTTAGCTCAGGTTATGACACGATATGTGCCTTCACCATGGGAGAGGTCTGAGGTCTTTGACCTCGAAGAAGACTGATTATGTGTCTAATTAGTGTGCCAAAACTCTAGCTTTTATTTTCTAGGAAACAACTTTTGATTTTGTTTTTTTTTGTGATTTATGTGATAACTTTATAATTTATGTGAATTATGTGACATATATGTGATAACCCTAAACAAACCCCTAAACCCTAAATAAACCCTGAACACTAAATAAACCGTAAACAAATAAACCCTAAACCCTAAACGAAGCTTAAACCCTAAAACATTATGTCATAACTCTATATTTGAATTATATGACAATTATCTCTATGTCATAACTCTATTTTTAAATTATATGACAATTATCTATGTCATAACTCCTTAAAAATTCAGAATACATCCATCTCCCCTAAACAAACCCTAAACCCTAAAGAATACATCAATTTTCCCTAAACAAACCCTAAACCCTAAACACCAACGAGTGATGCTAGACAACATGACATGTATTTTATTCACTAATTATGTACATTTGTCACTAATTATGTACATTGGTCTTATTTATTTGCTCCATGTTTGAACACTAATTTTGAGGATTCAACGAGAAAGTATAAACGTTAAGTTGTAGGTTCTACTCGATTTTTTTGGGTATTTTATTCTGATCTGCCTTAGGTGCAATTCACGTTATGGGAGTATGAAACGACGTCGCTTTGCCTATTTTTTTGACCTACTCCATTTTCTTCCTCATTCTTCCTCGACAGAGAGAAATACAACGGCAAAATTTTGGACATCTCAACTCAGTCATGTCTTCGGTCAATTCTTCATCCAATTCGAGAGATCGACTCGCCAAACAACGCGGAATTCCCAGAAGATGCAATTGTGGTGAGGCAGTGGGTCTTTTCACCTCAAAAACAGTTAAAAAATCCGGGCAGATTATTTCATTCTTGTCCGATGGGATCTGAGAAGGTTAGTCGTATAATAAAATTAGAAGATTTGTCTGTTAGGTTCTAGTCGATTTAATCAAACTGTTTGTTTGATGTTAATGATGCAGGACAAAACCCACTTGTTCAAATGGACTAATAAGTCAATTGTTGAGGAAATTGAAGACTTCCAGGACCTGTTTAACGTGCTCCTCGTTGACAATTCCGAGATTCAGAAATCAATGAGAGCTTGTGAGACCATCTTGAAACGCCATGAGAGTAGAATTGAAGAGATGGAAGATGCAATTACAAGTTGTGAAGAAAAGACTATCGAATGCATTAGGGAATTAAGGATTATAAAAGCTTTGTTTCTATGTTGTTTGCTGATGGTGTTCATGTACATTACCTATGCATGATGGTCATTGTACTGCCTAGATTTGTTTTTCTTTTTTTCAAATAAGTGTAAGACTATTTTGTTGTTGTTTCTTGGTGATTATAGATCGATTTGTCTCAACTCTTATGCAAATACCAAATTGTCATATATGTTCTTAAACAAAAGATCGATTTGTTTGAGGAAAAATAAGAGGGAAAAACAGAGATAGAAGAACACACATAACAAACTAAATGGGTAAATTGCATGTTCCTCTCTTGTGTCCTTCGGTACCACAACGGCTGCACTTGTGCTTTTTATTCTTTCTTGAACCTTGAGAAGATTTTATCTTGTCTTCTACTGATTCATACTTTCTCTTTACTGGTCGACCTGCACTCTTTCTTGTCTCTGGTGGTAAAACTTTTGCAAGGTTAACTTCAGCAGGGGCATTCCATTCAGATTCTAGAACTGCTATTGGATTAATGCATTCCGCATAGGCAGTTCTCCATGTTGCAGTTGTGTATACGTCATCAGTAAATCTGTGTACTTCCATACCTGTGACACAAAGAAATCGTGTTTGATAAGAGTCTATATGCTGAGAAATACTGAAATAATTAGGTCCCAAGTTTATGTGTTTATACTTCCATACCTCGTGAATAAATTGCAGGAATGGCGTGTCGGCAAGGTATTTTTCCTATATCGTATTTTCCGCATGTGCATGTTCTTCTTTCCAAATCAACATGACAGTCATATTTGTCTCCTTTCACAAGCGATCTGAAGTTGTCAATCTTGTAAACCTGAAATCCTTTCGCCTTCACAATTCTCCTATCAATCTTTTTCTCCACCTTAACAGTTAAAGGATCAAGATGCTTCGAGCTTAACAGACGACGCTCGTAGAACCATCGAGTCAACATTTCTCTTATACTATCTAGCAAAAGAATAACCGGGTATTCTCTAGGGATTCTCAGAACTGAATTTATCGACTCTGCAGGGTTTGTGGTCCTAATGTCATACCTGGAACCAGGGAAGAGAGAACGAGCCCATTTTCGCACATCAGCCTCTCGTAGATATCTTCCAAGCTCAGGACTCATATCAAAAATTTCAGTGATACGTTCCTGAAATTCAGTGTATCTATATGCCCGTGAAGCCTTTTCGACCAAGGCAGTGAACCCTTTTGTCTTGAAAAATATAACCACATTGGTCAACAAGTGGTGAATGCAAATTCCATGTGCTGATTGAGGGTAGACTGTCTCAATCGCTTTAGCAATTGACGAATTTCTATCTGAGACAAAAGCTATGTCTTGACAATCAGCAATAACCACTTTCAACTGTCTGAAGAACCACCCCCAAGAATCTACATTCTCTGAATCAACAACTCCAAATGCAATCGGATATAGATTAGAGTTACCATCTACAGCAGTAGCAACAAGTAGAACGCCTTTGTATTTATTTTTCAGAAAAGTTCCATCAACAACAATCACCCTTCGCATTGCATTGTAGAATCCTCTAACTGATTGCCCAAACGACATAAATAGATACATGAATCTCCCCTTCTCATTAGTTTCATAGTGAGTATGTGTACCAGGATTAGCTTCGTTAATCATATGCAAATATTTGG
This sequence comes from Sinapis alba, assembly GCA_012274485.2. Lineage (NCBI taxonomy): Eukaryota > Viridiplantae > Streptophyta > Magnoliopsida > Brassicales > Brassicaceae > Sinapis > Sinapis alba. The sequence goes on along the minus strand of MU107929.1, from coordinate 7,797 downwards.
GTATTTTTGCATAACTGTGATCTGGTATACCTCTAGCAGCTGCAATTGCAAACTCACGAGCTTCCCAAGCGTGCCAATAGGTAATCTCACAACTATGCTCCAATCTCATAAATTGAACGATTTCATTTGCTTTTGGCCCATCGTTGGCATCATCAAATCGATGTTGTATCAGACTCCCAATTGTTCTTGCCGATGCTGTTTTTCCGAATTTGCTTCTATTCGAAGGAGCACATGAATGTCTTGCCTTGCACTTGTTGATCATGAAATATGTAGACCCATCAAGACATTCTGCACACACAGTCCAGTTGCACAGTGTATCCTTACATCTAATATACCACCATTTTCTCGTGGATTTGAGAACAATGTAATCAAAATTATTCTTCATCGCTAAAATTTCCATTGTTGCCTTCAGAACCCCTTTGCTTCTGAAAATTTGATCCTTCTTCACGAAATCTCCTCTCCAAGTTCGACCATCCTTTTCACTATCTTCATTATTTTCACAATTTCCATTGTTTTCACTCTTTAAACCAGCATCTCCGCAACCATCAGCAGCGACATAATCCTTCCTTCTGTCACAAGTCTCCTTTGATGGTTTCACAAAGTCAGCTCGATTTATTTCAGGAACTTCTCCATCCTCAATATTACTTGAATCACACGGCTCCTTATTCAAATCAATGTTGACACGGTCCTTTTGATTTACACCCGTACTAGAGAACGTGACACACAATGTTGTAGACGAACCCTTCTTCGTACAGCTCACAAAATTAGACACTTGTCGATCGTTGCTGATAATAATGGGAGGATTCTCTCTTTGATTCACCATCTCATAACTGAACTCTGCATTAACGGCTTTATGTTCCACCCCATAATCCTCACACACCATGATCTTGAGCTGCTCCAACAGAGTAGTAGTTTCTAATGGTACCATTCGACCACGCCTTTCTTTGTCTACCACGAAACTCCATTCATCACTACAACTACACATCCATTCACCAGATTTTACATAGATTAGAACCATGTTGTAGAGAGAAGAGATGGTTTTGTTGATGAAGAAGAGAGAAACAAAAGAACTAAGAGAAAAAGATCGTGGAAGGAGGAGAAAAACGTGAGAGAATATTCTGTGAGAGATTTAGGGTAGATTTAGTTTAGATTTAGGAAACATCTATAACTGAAAAAGGAAGTTTCCATATTTTTCGGATTTACCTAGAATATGTATCCTACCTTTCGCAGAACACTGTAGAATAGGTAGGAAACATATTCTATCTTAAATGTCACATAAGGTAAAATGAAGAATATGTTATGACACATTATCTAGGCAAGGTATAGCATCGAGTTGTGGTTATATCTCGTTATCAAGCTTTAGGTACACTTAAGACATTTTCCTTGATTATAACGTATCGAATTCTAGGTTCGTTAGAATATACAAGAAAGCTTAGATTATATTGTATAACCATGATATATTTATGTTCAAAGTTTAGTATTCTTATTCTAGGCAAAGTATATAAACATAATGAGTATTCTAACTGTACCTAGAAGATAAAATAAAATATGATTCCACTTTTAAAAAAAAAAAATTAAAGCATATAAATTGTCATACTTATGTTTCCAATAGTTTTCATATTTTTCATATTTTTTAAATTCAGTTTACTATTTTTCCTATAAAATAAGGGTAAAACATGTCCATAATTGCCAAAAATATCAGAAGTCCTATTGGGACAAAGAAAAATTGAAAGTGTCATATTTTTCCAATTTCCCAAAAATTTATTGGTATGTTGTACCAATAACTTCAATAATGTCAAATACTTTTGGTAAAACATGAACATATTTACCAAATTTTTCCGATTAACATCTCTTAAAGTTTACAAAAGAATTTACAACTAAAATAATACACATAGAAATCATAAAACAGACGATAAACAAAATTATTACATATTGCGCTATCTAGATATAATTTCTCAACATAGATAAGTCTGGACTCCACTTGACATCATTCTTTTGTGCCACTTTGGGAAAAAGACTTCAGAAAAGTTTCTGAAGACTTTGTGGAAGGTCTTCTAGTATAAAGTACATTAGAAGACTTCCCAAGAAGTCTTATGAGAGTCTTCCAAGAGTCTTCTCAGAAGTCTTCCAAAGTTTGTCTCAAATATGAAAAATCTGCATATTCAAAAGTATTCAAATGGCTTCAAAACAAAGAAGATTTCAAAAATAAAAGTTTATTCTTAAATAATAAACAGAACAATCACATTAAGTTGGATCTATAACTTTTTAGAATCTAATATATAAAATGCACAAAATACATATCCAAAATTGGTACCACTTTAGACATAAGACTCCCGAAGATTTTCTGAAGAATTAGTGAGAAATATTCTAATATAAAATGTATTAGGAGACTTCCCAAGAAGTCTTTCGAGAAGTCTTCCGAGACTCTTCAAAAAATCTTCTGAAAAATCTTTCAAAGTCTAACTCAGATCTGAAAAAACTGCATATTCAAAAGCATACAAATGACTTCGAAACAGAGAAAACTTCAAAAATATTTGTTTATGCTTATATAATAAACAAAACATTCACATTAGGTTGAATCTATAACTTTTTAGAATCTAATATATAAAACACACAGAATACATATCCAAAATTCGTATCACTTTGAGCAGAAGACTTCAGAAGACTTTGTGGAAAGTCTTCTATCATATAATGCATTAGAAGACTTCCTAAGAAGTCTCCGAGAAGTCTTCCAGAAGTCTCCTACGAAGTCTTTCAAAGTTTGTTTCAAATCTGATAAAATATGCAAATTCAAAAATATTCAAATGATTTCAAAACAGAGAAAAATCTCAAAAATGAAATTTAATACTTAAAAATAAACAAAACAATTACATTGAGTTAAATCTATAGCTTTTTATAATCTAATATATAAAGCAAATAAAAATACGTATCCAAAATTTATATATCTATCTTTGAAGGAGTGAAAGATTAGAACCATGTAATGAAAAACTTGCAAAAAGAAACTAAATTAGTGAGAAGACATAAGAAAAAATGAGAAATGGATATAAAGTTTGGTGATTTGATGTTCAAAGAGATAAATAGGTTGTAGAGTTTTACAGTGAGAAATATTACATTTTTGTTACAGCCATTTGAAAGGAAGAAAGAGAATGTGTGAATTTTCTTTATGTGGAGACAAAAAATCCAATTAGGTTAAATATTTACGAAAAAAAAACTTTCAAAGAAATATTTTTGACCCTAAAATCAAATAACTAACTAAATAGCAAAAAAAAAAAACACTTATTTAAATTTAAAAGAAACTTAGGAATTGTTTAAATCAAGTTATTAGATAGTCAATAAACACATATAGTTCAATTTTTTAAAAAAATAAATAAAAAAAAGATAAGATTTCAAAATCTAGCCCTAAAAATACCACCAATACTATAACATATAGTTCAATTTACATTCATCCATCTATGTTAAAAATAATTCAATTTTAATAAAACTAAATTTATATCATTTAGAAATGTTTATTAATACATGATTTACTCCCCTTCAAAAAATTGTATTTATAAAATTTATTAATTAATTTTCAGATCTAATACATGAGAAGACTTCCTCTGGCAGACTTCCTGAATAATTTTGGAAAACTTCGATTTAGGCGAAAAATCTAAATTCTTATAAAATTTAGGGAGAAACATTAAATTCTACTAAAACTTAGGCGGGATATGTCAAAAGACTTATTGGAAAGTTTTCTGCGAGTCTTCCAGACCTTATAATCAAATAATTAAGCAAGAAAAAAAAACTTCATTAAACTTAGAAAGTGTTTAAATCAAGATATTAGATAGTTAGTAAATACATAGAGGTTAAATTAAAAAAAAAAAATAGGATTTCAAAATTTAACCCTAAAAATACCAATAATACAATAACATATGTTACCAAACCCTAAACCAATGACTATAATGATTCAATACACATTAACTCATCTATGTTCAAAATAATTCAATTTTAGTAAAACTAAATTTATATCATTTAGAAATGTTTATTATTACATGATTTCAAATATTTCACTATCAAAATATTTTTTTATAAAAAATTTAAATTATTTTTAAGATCTACTATACGAGAAGACTTACAAAGAAGTCTTCCATAAGAAGATTTCTTTGTAAGTCTTCTCACCTGTAAAGTTATAACGGTAAAACTCAATACATGTTTTTTGTTTGGTCATAAGGATGTTGTTGTAATTTTACTAGTATTTTAAGTTATTTTTGTATTTGATTGAATTTAGGTTATATTTTTGTATTCAAAATTAAGTTTTAAGTCATATTTTTTTTTTTTAATAAATTTTCCCAAAATTAAATGAGATGATATGTAAGATAATTATAAAATGATTTAAAATAGATTTTTTGGTTCATTGATTATGATTTTTAATTATTTAATCAAAATCATATAAAATAAATATTTTAGTGAATTAAATTTATATTATGAATTATCGTTAAATTTTATGCTAGTAAAAACAGTATTAAATTTTTAGATTTTAAAATATTTGAAGTTAAAAATTATATTAATATTGTTTCTAATTATTATTGAAAATTTATAACATTATGTACATAATATATAGGGCAATTCTTCCAAATAAACAATTTAATTTTTTGTCTCAAAAGAGTCTTCAAGGAAGAAAATGACCAAAATATTTCATTACAGAGGTAAAAAGACTTATATACCATAGATATACAAATACAAGTAAATAAAAATAAAAAAGTAAAAATAAGAGAATGAAAAAATAAAAATAATATTTTTTATATTTTTTTCAAATAATATGTTTTTTAATTCAAACACTTTTTATACAAAAAAATATTTTTCAATATTTAATTTTTCAAATTTTCAATATTTTTTTTTATAAAAAAAAATTAAACCTCAATCACAAAATCCCACCCCTTAACTCTAAACTCCCAATTTATATTAGTTAATACTATGAATATAAGTGTATATTTACTTTCTTAATAATATATTTTGGTCATTTTGCTTCTATATTTGTGACATAAACCTCTTTAGAACTATACTAGGTGGTTGCCCGCGATTTCGCGGATGTAAACACTGTATGAAAATTATATATTATATTTATAAATTTGTAATTTTGAATAATCACCATAATTATTAAAAATAAAATTTTAAGTTTTAAATACTTGAAAAAAATTCTTGGTATTATATAATTTTAAAAGGGTTTTGAAATACAATGATAGTTCTCTAAATTTTAGTTTAAGTTTCCAAAAGTTTTTATGACTTAATTTGTGATTAATAAAAATCCAATGATTAATAAACCAAAAAAAATTTCTATTTTGCGCATTATTTTATCTACCACTTTATTTTATTTAGATTAAAATTAATTACAAAGTTTCTATAATTTTGTCAAATAATAAATCACTTTCTCACATATAGCTTTATTTTTAACATAAAGCTCAAAGTTTGTTTAACCAAACAAATTCATCCTTAATCTTTTTTTTTTCAATCACTGCACTATCTCATTAAACACTGATTCATTTTGCCAATATTTTCAGTAAAATTAATTATATTTTAGATATTTTAACAGTATTACTTTAATTTTAAAAAATTACTTTAATACATCCTATTTTAATTAAATCTGATGAACTATATATCAGAAAAGTAATATATATATATATATATATATATATATATATATATATATATATATATATATATATATATATATATCTATCTATTATTTTTTAAATAATGTGATATCATTTTTATAGTTTTATTATATCAGAATAATACGTTTTTATTTGTATAAATTTTCTTAGAAATTTGTTATCATACATTGTAATTTTTTTCATTATACCGTAAAAATACATATAGTTATTTGTAAATAATATTTTTTTACATTCAATTTAAGTTATATTTTTTCATCTTCGACCTTATCAATTTTAGAACTTATCATTTATATTGATTTTCTTTACTAAATTTATCTTCATGTTGTAAAAACACACTAAACTAATTAATTCACATTTATAGTACTACTTAAAAACATTTATTTGGACATGAAAATGAAAAATATAGTACTTAAATTATAAAATAACCAACAATACAACAAACAAATTTTATTATTCTTCGCTCGTGTTTTTAAGTCTTTTTTACTTTAAATATAAACATGCCAATTTTATTATAACCAATGCTATTATGAACTATATGAATAGAGTACTAACTCTGGTCTTGTATTAATATAATTTTTCCATTTTTCCATTTTATATTATAAGAATTTTTTTCATTAATTAATATTATTTTAAACGAATTACCATATAATTATATTATAAATAAATCTATAAGAATTATACTAATAGATTATTAAATCTATCTCATATTAGTATAGTGTTTCGGTTTTCAATTTTATATTATAATAAACTTTTTCATTTAGTAATATTATTTTAAATGATTTACTATATATATTTTATATTTTAAATATACAAATACGTTAATCATTTCTGAAAGTGATAACTCAACTATACCATCAACATTTGTCACTGAAAAATGACTAAACTTTTTTAAAATTTTATATTTGACTGTTTTGCATTCATTGGTCACTTTTTAGAAAATATATATAGTGAGTGTATAAGAAATATTATTAGGTTTAAGTTAATTAGTTTTTTGCAATCTATGATTTATTGTATTCACCATTAATAAAATAATTAATAGAAATATATTTAAATATCATATGTATTTATATGTATATTCTAAATATATAATGTAATCTATGATACTTAATTGTTTCCATAAATAAATTATGTTAATTAATCTATATTTAAGACATTTATTGTTTATTTGGTAATATAGATTAAATTAGGTAACTGTAAGATTAGTTTTCTTATTAAAAATTAATTAAATAAATGAAAATTCAAAACCAAAAATCAATCAAATTACAAGAATTAATTCTAAACTCACATATGAACGACACCTAAGCAAAATCAATTTAAGTGACTTCTCAATTAATATATAGGATGATGATACAGTTTCTCTAATATATATCATATAATATTTATACCCGCAAATTTACAAATAACCACCTAGTTTTCTAAATTGAAATGGAGAAGTCTTTTATGTAAGGCAAGTGGAGAAATGTCAAAGATTCGGGGCAAAAAGGAAACAAATTATAAATTACGTTTATTAGGCAATCAATCCAACGTTAAAGAAGTAATTTAGAGGTTTTTTCACAAACGCAAAGACTTATTAGACTTTTACTTGTCACAGTGGAGACACAAGACGTTTTGAGCTACAAAGCAATTGAACTGTTGGGCTCGGCTAAGAATCTTCAGCGCTTCAACGATTAACCTACACCATACGGTTGAGGAAATTTACGTGTGGGGATCTGAATAGTTTGTAAGATCAAATCAGTCATCAATGTGATCAAATCAGTCATCAATGTTCAGTTCATTTGACTTGACTTGGTGGACCGTTCATATTGAATAATAAAAAAAAAACTGTGTGGAAACGATTAGTCTTCACAGTAGACTTGTTAAGTCAAGCTCTCAACTTCTTCTTATAAATGTAAGAGGCAATCGAAAGATGTAGAGTAACCAACATTCTTTCTTTCACATTAAAAAAAACAGAAAAAACATGATGCATTCTTTTAGTGAGAGGAAGATGATAGTATGGAGCTTGTGTTTAATCATTTATCTTTCTTACTCAATATTTTTTTTTGCTTCTCCTGTTAAGCATTTGTGTCGTCCAGACCAGAGGGATGATCTTTGGGAGTTCAAGAACGAGTTCTATGTGCAAAGGCTCAATTTTCATTGGTGGAAGTCTGAT